>JAGFZM010000073.1:73531-87737 GCA_017657215.1 Limnothrissa miodon
CACACAGACACAGAACACAAGCAGAGGGAAGGTGAGACACACACACAGACATACACACGATACACAAGGTGAGGGAAAATGAGACACACACACACACACACTCACACACATAACACAAGCAGATGGAAAGGTGAGACACACAAACTACAAAACACACACACACATGGAACACAAGCAGAGGGAAGGTGAGACACACAAACTACACAACACACACAGGACACAAGCAGATGGAAGGTGACACATATGAACAACACAACACACACACAGGATACATGCGGAAGGCATACACACACACCTTGTATGCATGAGATTGATGTGTGCTGTTTTGAAAGCAGTGCTCACAGAGCACACAGGTGGGGTCCAAAGCACAGTCCCTGGGAATACACACAGAGACAGAGATTGATGAGAGGGAAAAGACAGAGTGCATACACATACAGTACACACACAACAATTATACAAGGTTTAAAAACTTTGGTTTTAACTTGTGTTCTACTGTAGGTGCTGTTAAAGTGGGTGCTGGGGCTGGGCTCTGGCAATGTGAATATCATGGTTTGTACTGTGGAAATCCAGTCATGCATACAGTACCCATATAAGGTATTGTGTGTGTTATCAAGTGTGTCAAGCCATTTCCACCCTTTCTGAAGGTCGGACTCGGACACTCACATCTATGTGTTTCTGTATGTGTGTGTGTGTTTGTGTGTGTGTGTGTTTATTCCTGACTCAAATGATGTCGAGCGTATGTGTACTCTGTGTATGTATGTGTATGTGTGTGTGTGTGTATTATCCTGACCTGCATGAGTAGATGGTCTCTCCTTGCCTGGAGACTCGTCCACACCGCTGTTTTCTTCTCTGGCTACTCTTCTCACAAAACACACAGACAAGGAAACCAATCAGGTGCATTCGCTGGGAGCTTATGGAACAGCCTAAGCAGCTATCATTGATTGATTATTTGATTGATTATTTCTTCACACCATTATTTTAACTTCCAGTTTCATATCATGATCAAAGTATAGCAGCATGGAGAAAAGGGTCCCCAAGTGAAGCTAGATATAAGCTTATAGTCCCGGGCCCAATGGTAAAGTAGGTAAGTATCAGGAGCGTTAGAACTTTCAGCTATCAGGAACCTTGGAACCTGCAGCTTTTAGGAGCATTAGAATCTGAAGTTATCAACAGTGTTAAAGGTATAGTTCCGTTTTTAACACTTGATGAGCCCCTTTCACAGGTTGTTTAAAATGCAATAAAGTGGTTGACACCGACATTTTGACGAGTGCTCCTGTCTTAGCTATTTGGGAAACGTCGAATCGCCTCTGCCTGCTTCAAAATGGGTAGCATTCGGCAATTGTTTGTTTCTATCCTTAAAACGCTAGTTTTCAAAAACTGCTACTCACCAAGTGGTTAGTGGTGCTTGCTGATTCCAAAACATGTATCATTTTGGACAGACAGAAGCAATCGTCAAAATTCCGGTGTCAATCACTTTATTACGTTTTACACAACCTGTGAAAGGGGTTAAAATTTTTACTATTTACCTATATAAAAAGACCTATAGAATGCTTCAATGCCACACCACGGTGTAAGAGTAATTCTGATGAGTAGGCTACATATAGAGATTGACCATTATGAAGAAGTTATCTGACTAGCTATTTCCTCGATGGCTCAGGCTACGCGGGTCTTGGGCTGACTGCCATAGGAAATGTGCAGAAGGTGGTCCAGTAAGCGTTGCCTTCAATGGTTGATGGGCCCCTGTGTGGCCGTGGGCCCGCAAGCAGTTGGAGTACCTGCTTACCGATAGTTACGCCACTGGTTCACTACCATATCCCACAATTCCCCGTCACAATGTAAAATAAAATACACAAAAATGCATCATTGTTGCTTATTTAACAATCACTTTCCATATTATTCCAAACAACCTTGTGTACAGCCTATATTAAAAAGATCTAGAATGCTTCAAAGTCACACCATGGTGTAAGAGTATGTCATTCTGATGTCTGACACAGATTGTCTGACAATTTTCTCGATAGCTCAGGCTACGTGGGTGTTAATCTTACTGCCGTAACAAATGAGCAGAAGGGGAAAGGGGTCCATCAGGTGTTGCCTTCGATGGTTCATGGGCCCCTGCTTGGCCGTGGGCCCGTAAGCAGTTGGAGTACCTGCTTACCGATAGTTGCGCCACTGTTACTCATCAAAAAAAGGATTCTGATTCTGATCAATAGATAGAGAACTAGATGTTGTTTTCAGTAGCAGGTCTATGCCATATACCATATGACAAATGATCAACAAGGTTGTTGATAAATGTATGCTATGAGAAGCTTATGCTTCATTGCCCTAACCGTTGAACAGTGGCTGATTCCAGATTAGCAGTTCAAAACAACAATAGGCTATGTGCTTTTCCTAGCCTACTTTAATTGATCAGACGCAATGGCCTAGCCTGGCTAAAGCGACTGAAAAGCTCTTACAAGCTTAGTCTGGCCATGCTACATTGCTGAATTAATTCTGGGAGGCGGGCTTAACCTGCGTTCATAAGATGCCTCTGTATACTACTTGACAAATCTACAACCTGTCAGACCACTCATTCCGATGACGTAGGCGTAAGCTCGTTTCTCATTGGTGCCCACAGATTTGGGATAAATAATTCCTCTAAATCAGCATCATGGCCATACTGACTTGCTCGCAAGATTGAATGTAGCGTCACAGGAAGTATGGGCGGGCCCAGGCTAGCAATGGTCATGAAGCCCGGAGAAGCAAAGCCAATTTGTTGGATCTATTCATAATATTTTTAAAAAATATCGGGCAAACGTCAGTGCAGACTAGGGACAGTTGCAACGTGCGACAGTTGCAACAATGTTGCAACGTTTTTGACTCTCTCCATTAAAATGTAATTTAGTTCAATGTCGTAATATTTACAAATGCATCATTATGGATGAATAGGTGACATGTGTGGGCTTTGGTCTTTCAGTTACAAACGCTCTCTGAGATACAGAAGGAAAAGCAAAAAGCGGTGCACCTGTCCCCACTCTCCCCTAATGCAGAATAGCATAGCCTGATCAAACACTGTGTCAACCCAAGGCCAGGCCCGGCTCTAACAGATTTGGAACCCTAGGCAAGATAGGTGGCGCCCCCTTGCATTGCAGTAAATCCACTGCTACATTCTCACAAGAAACTAAATAGCTTTGTCTTAAGACATTTGTTTATTTAAATAAACAAATTTAACACATCCAAAACCCACTGCTAGATTGTGCCACTGAGGTTTAGGTGACAGGAGGGGTGGGTGTGAGTAACCTCTGTAGTTAATATATAAATCCCAAATCCCCAAAAAGTTGGAACAAGGCCATTTTCACCTATGTTCCATGTAAAGTAGGCTATAAAAATCTTCCATATAGTCATAGAGAGTTTATGATGCACAAATACTTGGATTTATGGGTTTAAAAAGGCTCATGGCAACAAACTACACGAGGAGCAAACAAGAAGTAGCCTGACACCTGAAATTTCAGTCCAATGAAGTAGCCTATATTTAAGTCACAAGGCGACTTAGTAAAGGCAAAAAACCTGCGCATTCAATCTCATCAGCCATCAACCACGGGATGCACGTTACCTAAAATAAACTAGTATTACGTCGCAAATGTAGGCAAAATAACTGACCGTTTGCTGTATGTTGTAAAGGAGCAGTTTACCATTAACTTTACGTTATAACTTGCTGTATCTTGCATGCTAAACACCCGCCGAAATATGCGTTGTTATTCACTAAGATCGACAACAGTCTATTAACAGCGACAATTTTTTAAAATCGCGATTGAAGTGAGGTAGGTTGCGTTGCGTTCTCTCATGTAGCAGGTAAAGATTAATTAGACGAAGGGGGGAGGTGGGGCGCCACGGGAACGTAATGCATCAAGTAATGCATCATTATGATTATTAGCCTACTATAGATTAAGGCATGTGAGATTAGTTGTTTTTTTATTATAAGGCACATTAATACTAACTTGTTTTAGTGGAATGTTTGCATTTTTCCCCTCCGTTTTGTATGGCGCCCCCTGGATGGATTGCGCCCCTAGCATTTGCCTATATTGCCTAATGGACGAGCCGGCCCTGGGTAAGGCTGTGCTTTTCGGAAAAATGGTTCTTTACAAATAATTATCTTAACGTGACTTACCATTGTTGTGAGTCGGCTCCACTGCAACACTGTGTTCTGGATTCTTTGAGTAGACCTAGGCTACGACCAAATCTACTGGCTTTCGCTTTCATATCAAAAGTGAAAGTTAAACAGCTTTCCTTTTATCTTGCTTGCGCAGTCAGGCCATTTCCCGGAACGTCTGATTATTCTTTTTTTAAGGGGGTGGGGTTGTCTGTCTTCTGTTTCAATGTAATACACTTTAGATGATAATAAACTGTACATTTTTGGCTTTACGTTGGTCTACAAAATCAGGGTCAGTCCAGTCTGGTCATGGAATGAACGGTGAGCTAACCGAGAACGAGCCAATAAAATTTTCCAGAGTTCGAGAACATAGAGCAAGCATGAGACAGAAGCAGTGTCAGTGTAAAAACCCTGCTGTCTCGGCCCTTTGGACATTCCTGTCCAGCCCGTGGTACTGTATGCCAGTCATAAACACAAATGAACAGTGTTTATACTGTGTTGGCTATGTGTGTATATACAATACCACTGGGTGCTTAATGATTAGATCAAAACATTAACATCATATTACTTTAGGAGACCATCTGTTAGCCATATACACAACTGCTGTTTTCTGCTCTACATCACATCCTAATATTTTATACAGTTACAGATAGGCTATTTGAACTTTTGTTTATCTGTCTGTTTCAGCTGTTTTCACATGTTCACTTCAAAGGTTGATTGATTTTACGTATAGTATGCTGAATAAGATCTATCTGCCAGTTATTCTCTGTTCTGGTTATACCTAAACTAAATGGTCTCATTGCAGTTTCCCTAAGACTGTTAGCACAGTGCAGGTATTTTGAAGTAGCTTGTCTATCCTAGTCCTAAGAGAGAAGCTGGAAGAGGATTAACACAGACTGAATTTACACTGACTGAGAGCACAGGGAAAATGAAACTGCATGTGTACTGTGCCCCTACAAGTTATCTTTAGCCGCTGCTGGGTTAATCATTTGCCTAGTCACTAATATTCACTAATATATACCTTTCCACACCCTTGTGTATGTGGCCTTATATTATTTGTTATGATGTCTAGAATGAATTAATCAAATAAATTCATTTTGTGGTGTAATAATAAAAATAAGTAGTAGAAATATTAAAATACAAATATCAAATGTCATGGTAAGTTTGATCATATAGGCCTGTGTGATAACATGAGGTTATTTGTAAATGCATCTTTATTGGTTTAATATCACTTTTCACAGTTCCAAATGCTCAAACATTCAATCCACTGATATAATCAAATCACAAACTTTAAAAAATGTTTTGGCAAGCACTTCTAAAAGCTGAAATCTGTGGTGAAGGTGCTTAAAGGTGTTAGTCAAATGTCAAATAAAACAGAAAAGATATTCTCTAAGTATTAAATGTAATTCTCTAGACCATAACATTTAATTAAGACCTTTGTAAATCTCATGTTTTCTTTTTCCCTTCCTGTTGTGCACGTAACACACTCCTTGGAGTGTTCTTAAGTAGATGCACAAAGTTGCTAGTGCTAGATTACCAGAGCTGCTAGCATTTGCTCTTGTCCAGATTGACAGAGTTGTTAGAGTTTGCTCTGCTTGTTGCGCTAAAAATAAAATCCCATAAGACAAAAATAAGACCCCTCAATGATCCCCCCGCTGAAGAAAGCAGCACCTCTGAGCATTGTACACTAAGTACTGTGCTGTAGCAACAAGGGCTAGTGACCAGGTTCTAAATCCCATGCTCTCTTCAGTTTTAGACGTTGTCCTTGTGCTCAGACCTGAGGGTAAGTTGCATAGGAGGCCACGCCACACTGGTTGTTCTTGTTCCTGGACAGCTTGATGTAGCCTTGATCTCCCCAGTGAACACCCCAACTTCAAACAGAAAGCAGAAGAACTTAACACTGAATTAACTGCCACCTACAGAAAAGTGGTAAAATGTGGCGAGTTGTTGTGTGCTGCTAGTAGTTTACCTGTTTTTCACCAGCCAATAGTCTTGACCATCCTCAGTGCCATAGCCCACCACCAAAACAACATGGTTTGTTATAGACTTGCTGCAATGAGGATCATAGTGGACGCCTCACAACACAAAACAAAAACATTTAATCAATCAATTAATAAATCTATCAATCAGAGAATCAGACTAATCAACCACAATTGGCATTCCCCGGAGAAAAGCACATTTCTACCTAAATATCCTAATATTTAGAGAAGTAGAGATTTGATTTGTGAAATCAAAGGTTGGCATTGGTTTACAGTATAACTAAATAGTGATTGTACAGCCATTGAAAGGAGCCATGTTTAATCTCTTGCAATACATTCACTTTTGTATACTGTGTCCACACATGATATATTATCCAAAGCTGATTTCAATTTAAACTTCTGGATTTCTTGATATCTGTTAACATGATGCTTGGGCCTCTTTGACAAAAGATGAATGCAGTTGTAGATGATTTCACCTAGAGGTATTCTTCTTTATATCTGCAATCAGCATTGCAGGGCTCCTTTGTCTCAGATGATTGTGTGATAGGACTTTGGCTCTGTCCCAATTCAGATGTGAATTCTTCAAAAGTATGTTCTACTAAGCATTGGCCTTCTGTGGCCATACAGACCAATACTTCTCTGACAAACGTTTTTTTTTAAATGGGACAAGCTAGCCTTTGAGGGTTCTAAAAGTCTGTCACATTTCATTCCATCGTTGCTTGGCAATGGTGAACACGTCACTTTTTAACGTTCTTTGTCTCAGATGTCTGTGATAAGACTCACCAGATACGTAGTGCTGGAAGGAGGAGCGTCCCGCATCGATGGCCACCGCCACCGGCCCCACGAACGCCACCGTCTCCTTCAGCGCCTCCTCGTCTCCGGTAGGCAGCTCCACATGCCCGTGGCACAGGGCGCCCACCCCAGAGGGCTTGAAGCGACACAATGCATCCTGGGAGGACGCAAGACAACTGTGCTGAAACTTTTGCTGACACATGACATGTATCATGAACATGTAACATGTATCATGAAATAAATTTTGATGTTCATTATTGTTAGTGAGCTAAAACACTATAGGGTGCCAATTTCGCTCATACACAAACACATATGCATGCATGTGTGCACACACACACACACAAACACACTAGCGAGTGGGCTAAAAAACAAGGGTGCTCTCACTAGTACATCTCTTAGGCTTTCAGGATAGAGGTTTACCCGCGTTCTATTTGCGCAGCCAAGCTAAGCTAGCGTCCGTTACACCAGCTCCCTCAAGCAAGCTGTTACTGTCATCTCTCAATTCCTCTCTCTGTAGGGATAAATTGAGCAGCTTTGAGGTTGTGTATGTGTGTACTACCTTTGCCTCGTAAGGATAGGCCTCGTCAGTGTCCAGCCCGCCATTATCACTGACATACTGGAAAGCTGCTGTCTCCCAGCCGCCATGGCAACCGTGGTTCCCGTAGGCCCGGGAGCAGTCCAGCAGCTGCTGCTCGCTCAGGGAGGGCAGGTAGCCGTGCTCTATACAGGTGTGAGACTCCAACACAGCAGTCTGGAGACACACACATACACATACACACAGGTGATCTATAAAGGGGTGAAACTTATTTGACAGCAGTCTTGAGACACACCCACGCACACACACACATATATAATATAAGATAAGATAAGATGAGCCATGTGATGTATGCTCATTATCCTCTGAGATTTTTAATCCTTGCTTCCTCACTGTTTCATCAAATAAATCCTGAAGTGACGTGGGAGGGGCCATGCCCATAACTTTCAGTTTAAAAAAAGTTTAAAAAAGAGGTTTCCTATGATGCCATATCTGATAATGGATTTAATGGACGCCCTGTAAAATGCCATTATTATCTCTCTCTATGCCAAAAAAATTACTATGCACACATATTCACGTACACACTTACATGCACACACATACACACACACACACACATAATCAATACAGGTGTGAGACTCTAACACAGTCTGAGGACACAAACACATACACACATAGCCTCACACACAAAGGTGATCTATACAGGTGTGAGACTCCAACACACACACACACACACACACACACACACACAATCATTTACACACATACACGTGCGGACACACACACACACAAGTGTGAGACTCTATCACCTGTCTGGAGACACACACACACACACACACACACACACACATGCATTTTCAATACAGGTGTGCAATACTGTCTGGATAGACAAACACACACAATATAGGAAGACACACTCACACAGTCGCAAAAATGAGGGAACCTACAGCAGCAAAAGCCCAGCAGGATCCACACTGATGTTGGTCTTTGACCCTCATCACACAGCCCTTCTCCCTCCAGTCCACTGAGGCAGGCAGGTTAGCAGCTTTCTGCTGTGCAGCTTGGGTGTTAGCATTAGCGTTAGCATTGGAGCGGTTGAACTGGGACAAGAGCACAGCCTGATTGTATTCCTGGTTGTTCTGTCAAAGAGAACAAGGAATCAGTAGTCCAGTAGAACATGCTAAAGAGAAATCTACCCCAAGTTTAAACTGTCCTGTTGGTTGTTGATTATAGTCATTATTTGTCTTTGTTCATAGTGAATACATACACATACACATAAACACACACACACACACGGATGATCAATATAGGTGTGAGACTGGTGTGAGGTGTAACACTGCATGTTTGGTGGATTTAAAGCTATGTTTGCTGAATGTAAGCTACCATGTTTGGTGACTTTAAAGCTACCATGTTTGGTGAATCTTACGCTACCATGTCTGAGAATTGATTCATGCCCATGCGGAAGGTCTGGAGCCCCTGGTCGGCCAGGATGTTGTGGGCCAGGACCCTGCGGCGACTGGACAGCCACACCAGCTTACGTCGGGCCTCCTCCTCTGTGGAGCTGTAGGACTTTTCTGCAGGTGAAACACACAGACAGACACATCACCACATTCTGTTTGAGGAAGGTATTGTATGTATTCAAAGACTAGGAATACAAGAATAGCAAGTGAGCTAAAAACCTAAGGTGACAGTTTCACACACATACACACACACACACTAATGTGTGAGCTAAAACCCCAGGGTGCCAGTTTCACTCAATAGCAGGTAGATTTAATTCTATTTGCACGGCTAAGTTAGCTGGTTAGTTTCAGGGTAATCAATGGATCATTGATCATGTGTCAGTGCAGGTAAACAATTATCTAAACATGTCAATATCTAAACATGACTGTGGCTCCTCACCAAACTTGAGCTTCCATGCGTGGAACTCTAGGTCCTCCAGAGAGAGGCTTGCACAGCTCACCACTGCCAGAGAGGCAGCTGCAAGGATCAGCAGCTTCATACTGGAACAGATGATGATAAATGACTTATGAGAATCATGTCTTTATGTGTAGGAAAACAACTGCTCAGGATGTGTATATGTGTGCATGTTTGTGTATTCATGTTTGTGTGTGCCTACAGGATATGTGTGAGTGTGTATGAGTGTGGGGTATGAAAGGGCAATGAAAACAGAAAGTTTTCTTGTTCTATTAAGTTGCATAATATTGCCATAATGTAAATATAATTCCAACATTGGTAACATGGCAAACATAAAGACATTTTCTGTATGTGTATGGATGTCATGGTTCGATCTCACCTGGCAACCTATGTTCAAGCAGCACCTGTGATGTGATCTAAATGTTTACAAGATAAATGTTTTCCCTTTTGGAGCATCCAGTGCTCTTTCCTCACATCTGTTGAATCTCCTTTAATCTGTTTACTCTCCTCACGTATGTTCACTCGTCTCACATCTGTTTACTCTCATCACTTCTGCTTACCTGTAGAGTGAAACAGGTGAGTGTGGACGGCCTGATATTTATACTGCTTGCAGTGAAGGTTCTCTAGCAACTGTTAACTCCACTTTCGCTTCAGAGCGTGTGTGTCAGATGGAAATGCTCACTCTCAGCATGGAAACGTGTTAGAACTGGCTACGACCAAACGCCAAACACTGAGTTATTTCGTTTAAAAATGAGAATATGCACACTTGAGGAGAGAGAATAAGGAGACACCGTTTCAAGTTCACCATAATGTCTCAAATACATGGCTTGCCTGGTAAATAATGTACAAACTCATTCATAAATGTGAATTAGCTGACACAGAAGAGAACAGAAGAGCACCTTTCGGGAGAAATACATTTCCCTAATGAAAAAAATCCTGTGTTGAACTGCAGTTTATTACTGCAGTGTACTACAGATACATGTGTGGCACTGGAGGTGTGGTGATATAGGCAAGGCAAGTTTATTTATATAGCACATTTCATACACAAAGTATGCAGTTCAATGTGCTTTACAAAGATAAAAAATAAAAACATAGTGGATAAAATAAAGTAAGAAAACAAACAAATAAGATTAAAGGAAAGAGTAAAAAGTTCAAAGAATAATAAGACAGAAAATTAAAATAATTTTAGAGTAAGGATTTCCCCAAAATTCACAAAATAAATTAATCATTAAGAGAAAGCATCAGAGAAAAGTTTGGTCTTAAGTTTGGTTTTGAAGCTGGTAACAGTAGGGGCATTTTTTATATCTTCAGGAAGTTGGTTCCAAATCTGAGATGCACAGTAGCTGAAAGCTGCTTCACCACACTTTGTTTTGACCATAGGTTTTACAAGCAAATTATTTTGCTTGCATCAAAGGTTTTTTTATTTATTTATTTATTTTTTTACTGAACTGCTGCTGTTCTTCTCTAAATGTCTGAATGTGGTTGCAGCAAAGGTGTAGGCTCGAGCCCCATTTGCCTGACCCCATCAAAGTGACCTTGAGCAGGGTATTGAACCCCAAATTGCTCCTGGTCCTGGCAGGACTAATGGTATTGCTGGAAGTGCTGGCATTAAAGATGGCTGGAACACAAACTAGAATGACCATCACAAGCTGGTCAAACAACCTACACCATAAAAAACACATCTAAAATTCGGTGGAAGTAAACTAGTGGGTGACACTAGTTAAGCAAACTGGCTGAATACAACTACCATCTTAGACTGTGTTTTAGCTGAATTTTTCTGTTGGGAAAATGCTACTAAGTATGCAGTACTGAAAATTCAGAAGTACACAAGTACACAGCATCTTCATCATCTTTTTTATTGCAAAGCTAAAATGAAAACAAAAACATTTGAATCTCTTTCCAGCTCAGGAGTGCACTCAAGGATGATCCCTCTGTGAGAATTTCTTCACATTGTTGTTCTCTTAAGTTGATGGAAAAGAGTGACAGTCAGTCATTTTACACAGTTTGTAAACCCCCACCTGAAGCCTCTATACATATGTTATAGATGTTGTAAACTCTGATCTGAATTAATGTTCTTTGTCTTCTCAAACTCACCATCACAGCAGAGGATAAACTGGATAACAAGCAATCCCACAGTTGTTATCATGGTTTCTGGACATCTTGATGTAGCCTCCTTCTCCCCAGCGGACACCCCAGCTTCACATTAACACAAAACACAAATCACTTCACTGCCACAGCTGTGGCCCTACTGGTTAGAGGTTCAGGGTTGAAACAGAAGGGTTGCCAGGTGTGATCCCTGACCAGAAAAGGAACAATATAGAATGTGGAAGTGGTTAAGCACTGCCCTCCAATGTCACACCCAGGGCTGAGGTGCTCTTGAACTGACCCTAGCTGCTGACTGCACCAGTTTAGTGTGTGCTTAAACTTACTGTGTGTTGACTATGTTCTGTGTACCTCTCACTTAAAGGAGTCATAGAACATGTTTTTTGACCATTAGAAATTGTTCTTTGAGGTTCAATAATGGCGTATGCAAATTTGTGCGTCTGAAAGTGACCCAGGAGCACTGCTAAAGCGTCTTATTCAGGCTCATGAAATGTGTGGGATATGTACAGTGTAATAACAATCAAACATGACAAAGACGAGATGAGAACCACCTGTTCTTCACCAGCCAGTAGTCCTGTCCACCCTCAGTTCCGTAGCCAATGGCCAACAATGCATGATTAGTCTTGGAGCTGCATTCAGACTCATAGTAGACACCTGTCAATGAATCAATCAATCAACCAACCAACCATTTGAATCCGTTTCTCCATAATGTATTGTGTGGACCACCAAAATCATTTGCTCAATTTTGATTGGTTACCATACCAGATGAATAGTGCTTGAAGGACTCGTGTTTTACATCAATGGAAACAGACACAGGTCCCACAAATGCCAGAGCCTCCTCCAGAGATCCCTCATCCCCGTAAGGCAACTTCACATAACCTCTGCAGTAGGCACTGACACCCCCATAGGTGAACCGACAGGCGTCCTATTGGAAAGGTTAAAAAGGCCTGCTTTCTTGTTTAGATTTGAACCATGTTAGTTAAAAAAAAGATACAGGCTGTTTTCTGAACCAATTTTACAAGAGTAAATGGTATCCATTGTGTATGCATGTGCATATTCAAAGTCTCCCATTTTAATGTTTCTCACTAATACCTTCCCCTCATAAGGGTAAGATGCCTCGGAGTCTATCCCACCATTGTCACGGACATACTGCAAAGCCATGTGCTTCTGGCCTCCATTGCAGCCATGGTTTCCATAGGAACCAGAGCAATCCACCAGCTGCTGTTCGCTCAGAGAAGGGAGGTGACCCTTGTTTAGACATGTGTGGGACTCCAGCACACCTGTCTGAAGAAACAAAAGGAAAGAACAAGACCAACTCAAAGGTGCCCTGCCATATCTGCATGAGACACTCATCCACCAGTTAACTGGAGACTGTACACAGATGCTTCACAATAGGAAGGATGGGCAACCCAACGTAAAACTAACTTGCCATTTTCTCTTCTGCACAACAGCTGACAGTCCAATAGTATTTGATATGTCTAATTGGTTTTCCTATGATGTTTAAAATTACAATACAAATGACATGCCTGGGATCTACATGCTGCTAGAGTCTGCAAAAGTTCAGTTTCAGTTGCAAAGAGGCCTGCAATGTCAAATAGAAACTACAATACAGGTCCAGCCCATTACAGGAATTGAAAATAGGCTATAGAGAGCAGGTGTACAAATACACAACCAGTTTCACATGCATAGACAATTGTATCTTAATAATAATGATAATAATAATAATATATTTTAGATTTCAAATTTCAGATATTTGATTTAGCAGCTACAGTTTATAAAGATCAAGATGATCTCACTCTGTTGAAGTGTTGAATATATACACTGCTGTGGCTGTGTTTATAAGGTACT
The DNA here is from genome assembly GCA_017657215.1 of Limnothrissa miodon. NCBI lineage: Eukaryota > Metazoa > Chordata > Actinopteri > Clupeiformes > Clupeidae > Limnothrissa > Limnothrissa miodon. Next base: position 86,829 of record JAGFZM010000073.1, read on the forward strand.
TACTTAACACTGAAAAGTGTTGATAGTTGAGTAAATTGATTCAAAGTTTTAGGAAGTAATCAAAAAGTAATCAATGTAATTAGTTTCATTATTTTTAAGCAATTGAAAAAGTTACACTATTATTACATTTTTGACAAGGTAACACATTATATTTCCCAAGTAATTTTACCCAGCCCTGCCTTTTAACACATACACAAACATGCACACACATCACATGCACACGCATCAATAAAACCCACTGCACTAAAGGCCCAGCAAGATCCACAGTGGCTTGATCTTTGACACCTGTCACACAGCCAGATTTCCTCCAGTCTACAGATGCAGGCAGCTTGTCCCCATGTCGCTGTCCAGAGTACAGTTTCCCTTCCCCAGGTGGAGCTTTGGTGTCATTGGAAAGATCCAAGTCTCCCAGGAGGGCAAGATATTCCTGGGTGTCCTGTTAGACCAAGAAATACGAGGATGTTGTGGGCCAGGACCCTGCGGCGGGTGGAGAGCCAGATGTCTTTACGCCGAGCCTCCTCCTCAAGGCTCCTGTACACTTTGCCTGGTTTAATAGTTTAGGAAATAATTTTCCAGTGATATGTCAGATAATATTTCTTGAAGAATAAACAAAAACTAAAAACTAAAACTAAAACTAAACTAAAAACACAAATACAAAATATCACCACTCCTCGAAAATAATTAAGTAATAGTACTATTTTAGTCATTGATATGATATTGTCCTCTTACACAATCGCATTTTGCAACAACTAACAGCACTGAGGTTACAAAAAGACGGAAGAGGTTATCTTCTTTTAAAAACTAAAATTGAGTTTTAATGTATACTGAGCAACCCCTCACCAAACTTGAGCTTCCATGTGTGGAACTCCAGGTCCTCCAGAGAGATGCTGGCACAGCTCACCACTGCCA
>JAGFZM010000073.1:92737-107480 GCA_017657215.1 Limnothrissa miodon
TTTTTTTTTTTTTTTTTTTTTTTTTGCTTCTTCAGATCTCCTTCTTTTCTTTTCTCCTTGCCGCATGATTGCAATTCAAACACAACCGCGTTTTCTCCCGTTATATATCTGTCGAGGCAGCTCAACTCTAGATATACTCCAACCTATGGCTGGCCGCAAAGCCAATCGACTGTAGTTTTTACTTGGACTACAGAACCTGGACCCGACAGGGCGAACTTGTTTAGTGCTATTACAGCCGATAGAGGGCTCCAGAGCAGATGCAGAAGGTAACGTTCATACTGTTATGAGTTGATGGACCACCAAAACGATTTAGAAAAAATTATTTTAAGGTCTTAAAAACTCTTTAGTGTTGCTTTAAAAGCGAGCCGCTACTACGCCGCAGCCAGAAGAATATTGGGTGATGCAGCGTATAACGTTTCCTCCGTGCTCCAGCAATACTATCTGGTGCATCGACGGGGAAAAGACTAATAAAGATGTTCACCAGAGCAACTCAGATATGAAGTTATAACCCGTTATTTACTTAGTGCCAACATAATGAACGAATGTTTCGAGGCCGCATCGACCTTTGGGATTCTGAACAAGCCCAGCTCCTCAGCACGGTTGGTGACGTAGAAAGCGGCTTGTCCTTGGATCGGCGCAGCGGTGGAAAAGGGCGACTTCCAACTAGCCCGGACATCCTCGACGATGTTGGGGTGTGCTGGAAGCGGACAAGCACTAAGGGGGGCTTGGATGCCGGTGAACGGGTCCAGGACCGAGTCCGGCTCACGATGGGGCAGAGGTAATCCAAGCTTGCTGGCCGCTAAGGAGGCTATGTCTGCTAGCTCACGTGCTAAGTTAGCAGCGTGAGTGCCTTTAGGCTGAGAGCAGTCCGCCGTGTCTTCCCATCTTGCATCTGGTTCTTCAGGGCCCAGGAGAGAAGCAATGTCTTCCTGGTCGGCGTCGACCGACAGCCCGTTGGGAGATGCAGGAGGGGGAGGAGAGGGAGGACTAACCTCAGGAACAGCAGTCGCCTGGGCAAAGTCGAAGCCAAGCAGCCGAGGATCGATTAGTTTAGCCTGGGGGCTAGCTATCAGGTGGGTGGGGCCTAGAAAGCTAGGATGACTAGCGGGGAGCTGGCTAACTCTTGATGCAGAAGGTCTGGATGAATCCATCGGTGTAGAACATGCAGGGGGAAGATGACCAGCAGAGGTGGAAGGGTCCGCAAACGAAGCAGCTCGTCTCTCAAGCGAGCGTCCTATCAGAGAACACCATCACCCTGGTGCAGGTCGGACAACGTGGAAGAGCAGAAGCCATCTCCGAGCGAGTCACTTGCGGCAACTCCGATGCAGCGACGGACGTGGAGGAGCTAGAAGAACTAAGTTAGGAGCTTTTACAAAAGCTGTTTGGGGGGGCTTTGAGAAAAGCCATTTCGGTAGATAGTAGAGAAAAGATGGTAAGGAAAAAACTCTAGAGCAAGTGGCATGAATTTTTGCAAAGGAACTGAGCTGAGCACAAGCAGGGGTTTTTATCACCCCCGGGTGATAGCCACAGGCTGCCCGGTGCTGGCGCGTGACGCTTTTTGCTTAAAGGGATAGTTCGGTTTTTAACACATTGAGCCCCTTTCACAGGTTGTCTAAAATGAAATAAAGTGGTTGACACCAAAATCTTGATGATTGCTCCTGTCTCGGCTATTTGGGAAATATAGAATCGCCTCTGCCTGCCTTTAAAATGGCTAGCAATGTGCATGTGTTGTTTTTACCCTTAAAACACTGGTTTTAAAAAAAGTGCTTCTCATGGAGTGATTATTTGCCATTTTGTAAGTCCCATAGGGATCTATTTGCTCCTTCATATAAACAAAGTGCCAAATAAAACATGACGGAAGCCTTATTTTGCTACGATACATGTTTTGGAACATCATTGAGCACCACTAACCACTTGGTGAGTAGCACTTTTTTAAAACCAGTGTTTTAAGGATAGAAACAACACATGCCCATTGCTAGCCATTTTGAAGGCAGGCAGAGGCAATTCTACATTTCCCAAATAGCCGAGACAGAAGCAATCGTCAAAATTTCGATGTCAACCACTTTATTGCATTTTAGACAACCTGTGAAAGGGGCTTAATGTGTTAAAAACCGAACTATCCCTTTAATGCCCTTGCTTTGCAAGTTTTGGTTTTATAGGAAATTCAGCCAAATTAGGCATGAACATGCATAATCCATTCACGTTTTCGGCTTCCAAAAGTGAATAGAGAACTGTGTTGAACTGTTCTGGTCTGTTTTTCTTGGTATGTGATTGGGTGCCAGCAATTAAACTTTATTGGCTGGCAAATCCAAGGGTGGTGATAATTATCATATGGGCAAAAACCCGTTATTATGTAAAGAAAACAACATATTAAACAGCGTTTTGGAAAGCCAAATAACAACGATTTTCACAGTTTTCTGGGGACAGACTCAAGACACCATCCAAGAAGCTGTTTTACGCCGTTAAGCACAAATAACGACGCTTAGGACAGCGTTGTGTATTTTAATGGGTTACAAATAGGTGTGTTTCTGAACACTTTGGCTTCCCAGATGTCATAGAAATAAAATAGTTGCAGTTCATGATCCATAACCTCTGAATGCTGGGAATCTGTAAAACTACACAGCACTGCTAAGCAATCACCCTTTCATTATGGATGTGAGTGAGTAGTTGAGCAGAGTCAGCCTTCAACAGCCATCATTACTATCACCTGTAACCTGTAAATGCGAGCACCAGTGTTCTGCAGGCCGAGACTCTGATGTTGTCATTCATTCAGTCATTATTCCCGACCAATCAGAGTAAAGAACAGTCTTATTAGAGACGCTAATTTTCGGGGACAATGAAAAAAAGGGGCATTTCGCCCGGGGGCGGGGTTACGTCCATGCGTGTCATAAGAATTTTCACCAAGTTGGTAAAAAAAAATGAAGAGTCACGAGATAATTAGATGAAAGGCAATCACAAGGAACTTTATTCAGGAGCGCCCGGAGACACACAGTCTGCCTGGGCATTGTTGGTCAAACCCTTTTATACCAAGATAACAGACCACAAATAACAACTCCTTAAAAGGCAATGTTCCACTCTACTTGATCAATAAAAAAAGAATTCTTCTCTCTGTCGATGGAGACAGGTGCTGGTTGTTTATTTCACTCTTAGACTAAATAGGGAGGCAAATGGCCTTCTTTTCCTGACATGCTCAAGCCCAATTCTGGCCAGAGAGAGAGAGAGACTCAAGGATGTCAGCAGATTGTTTGTGGCAGCTAAACTGTGCGGCGCCTGTTGCTGACCTTCAACCAGACAGAGAAGAATCCTACTTACACATACATATTTACAGAATCACACAAGAATAAGTTTGTTAACCCACTCATTGTTATCAAAACCTTCTGTAACATGTCACTTTAACTTTTGTCATTAAAACACTGTTTCACAATTCAAAGCTGATTCATTTCACTCTTATAATGTTCTGATCCTAATAATAAAATTAATCAAACACTCAATTAATACACTCAACATACAGTATATGCAGAAAATGCTTCATTTCATAAAGGGTGCAAATTCATGTTCACAAAGCACTATGTAAAGCATTACTGTCTATCATGGCTGATAACGTTAGTTGCTCTCGCAAGGAGCAGACGTTGCGTGGTGGGGGAGGGGGGTATTCTTAGCAATGTTTGCGCGGAAAGAGGGGGAGAGGGGCGTATTCTCTTGGTAGCAATGTGAAGTTTGTGAGGAAAGTTGAAAAAATTAGCTGATGCATTTGAATGGACTGCCATTTCTGCCTTACATTTTTAATATTTTTAAATCATTCAAAGTAAGTTTTACCCTAGGCTCTGATTACAGATTATGGATCTAGATATTTCTAAAATTCATACTTTCTGTAATTTTAACATTCATTCTAGGCCCTTGTTTACACAAAAACAGAGTGTTAGTGTTATAGGCTACTTGTTTAACTGGTGTTTTTTTGTATTCCACAGAATATGTGTAAACATATAATAAACAGATAAAAAAATATCTGTTTATAAAATTATCTCAATAAATGTGCCGTGCGTATGTGAAACTGTAAGTAAGGCCGAAAGGTGTTAAGATTAGCTTAGCGGCCCACTGTACTACCTCAACTAGGCCTACTGGGGAAAAAAACCCTGAGACATTAGCAATATGTTAAGCTAACATGGCTCATTCACCAAAAGTTGGACCATTCTTTTTGTTATTCTGTTAATAGGCCTATCATAATAATTGGTTCCCAGAAATTTCCAAAGAATTCGCTTTTCTTTTACATTTGAGGATTTCTCTGTATCGCGCACAGTTTTAATGTTACTGACTATAAAAAATGTGTCGTATATTTCTAAATAATAGCCAGTTTTAAGTCGTTGTATTTTGATTTCTCTGTCCTAACCCTAAGCTACTCTTTTCAGATTCTGCAGCGCATGTCTCTTAAACACTGCTAATGGTGTCGTCATTCAGTCCCCAGGCCAGCACATTTCCGTCGACTGACACATTTCCACAGAATCGCAGGCTTTACAGCTAGGCAGCTTAGGCTACAACCGTGTCAAAGGTCAAAGGAGATAGCCTAATGTTGTTTGCCTTGAGCTATGAGTGATGCTGTCTGCTGCTGATCGCATAGCCAGGCTTTTGCTACAGTCAATTTCAGTTAGCCTACTGTGTGGATGTTTTGCCTCTATGGTATTGTCAAAGAAGTGGAAAAATAATGTATGTAAAATAAGAATTTACATCTTCTACTTCGGTTAAAGAAAGTGCGGATAGGCCTTTGTAAAGATGGAACCGATGTTCTTGCAACATCCACAATTTTTTTACAAATGCAATACATTCCACAAGGTTTATAGACTTTATTTATCCAGAAGTGGAAAGTGTGTGTGTGTGTGTGTACGATATTATCTTTTCTCGACATTCATACAAACTTTGATGACATCATACTGTGATGACACTCATTTGTGGAGTGCATGTGCAGTTGCATGTGTTGAATAATAATAACAATAATTGCTTATAGGCCATTATCTGTGCCAATGTCAGAACATTTAAACATTGAAATTAGATATTGGGGACTTGTGAAACAAACAGAGCAAATAGATGTTTAGTATTGTTGATGCAATAACAAAATGATGAATGTTTGATGAATGAATGAATGAATGAATGAATGAATGGATGAAAAATGTATTTAGCCATATAACATAGAGCAAAAACAACACACAGATTCATACAAGGACGTATAGATTGACAAACTAAAAAACAAAAGAGCATATTCAGGAATGGCACATTTCACATGGCAGCTCTCTGTCAGGATTCAGCCTGTTGATCAACTATGCTCTTTGGCACAAAGGATGCAATTACTGTTAGCCTATACTGTGGCACTGCATACTAAAGAGGCATGCACAGTTGATTGTTAAAAGCCTTTAACAGCCATCTGCTGTCTCTTCTGTAAGAACAAGAAACAAAGACATGATCAATAAACATTCTGACTATATCAAAAAACTATCAGGAAACAAAGACATGATCAATAAACATTCTGGCTACATCAACCAGCACAGTGGAAGCATCTATCTAGCAGTGGAAGCATCTATCACTCGTCATCAACAAGCCCATTTGAGGATATCATGAAACCACCTGTGATTCCAAACCCACCTGTAGGCGTGCAACACTTTTTATTCCGGGGCTTCATGCAGCCACATGGATGCTCATCCTGGTCCTGTTGGAAGTGTAGTGGATTGTATGAGGATATAACCAAGCATAAGTTCAAGACCAAAGACATAATACACTACCCTCACTCCTTAGCTATGTCACAGGGGTGTATTCACACATGCCTTGTTTACGACACACACTTACAAATCACTTACAAGAAACTCAAATTTGTTTCCTCCCTTGGGTTGAACATTTTTGGGCCAGTGTGAATAAAATGAGGTGAAGAGGTGATCGCAAAGGTGAGGTTTGCTTCAGATGTGAAAACTCTAAGCATGTTTTCTGGACCATGGTAACACATCACAGGGGAATGTGTTCAAATATTCAAATATGTTGTTCTGTAGCATCTAATTTAAACCTTTAACACTTGTGTTAAGCCGACTAGAGCACTCATTTTTTCTCCGCGACAGCTTTCATGCAAGTCATCATAATAAAGTATAGCTTTTCAAAATGAATAGCCTCTCACTGTGAATGCTTTAAAATGGTCATGACTGAGCACAGATTAATTATTATTATTAAAATCAGTACAGAGTACAGCAAGATTACCATGATTGTTTACTTTCACTTTGGCCTGTCTTCCTCCCACACCTTAAATATTTCTGTCAAGATGTAAATGACCTTACATGAACTTTCTTGTGACACGCATGTAATTTTATTCTGCTTGCCTGCTTACACTGCTGGCTTTTACCTGACCCATTCTTTACTCCTGATATATAAGTTTGATATATAACTTTGATACTGAATCATACTACAGCAAAACATTGTACCATGTCAGAGAACTGGTTCAAGCCCATCCACCAGGTGTGTTTGCCCTGATCAGCCTCAGCATTGTGGGCCAGGACCCTCTCTCTGCAGGCCAGCCACAGCACCTTCCGCCGGGCCTCCTCCTCTGGGGTCGAGTACACCTTGTCTACGCGACAGAGGAGAATAGACCTCATCTACAGGACAGAGGAGAATACAACCTTCTCTACAGGATAGAGGAGAATAGATTTTGTCTTCATGACAGAAAAGAATGGACCTTGTCTGCAGGACAGAAAATAGACTTTGGGGGGACTTTTTAGTGAGAGTACATTACATAATGAATTACCATACGCCATTATCCTTTAAAGGCCCACTAAGCGACATTTTTCAGTGAATTAATCCGTTTCATACTGTTTAGGATGCTAACATTTACACGGCGAATGAACGGTGTAGAATGCGCCACTGTGGCCTACAACGGTAGATACAGCATTTGCAATGTTCAACAGCAGCGGTCCGCCTCCAATAGAATGTAGTGCAATACAATGCAATACAGCAGTCTTTAGTGGGAGCTCGTGAGAGAAAACAACAGAACGTTGCTTAGCCCTGCTTTAACTCAGCCACTGTACTCCATTATCCATTTACCAGTCTAAACTATTGATATTCAAGCTCATTCCCAATCATTAATTACTACTAGAAAATTATTAATAAGAATTTAAGTGTGAACTGACTGTGTTTGATTTTCCATTCCTGGAATTCGTGGTCTAGCGCAGACAGATCTGCCATCTGTGTTCTCTCTATCAGGAAACAAGCAGAGGAGAGTTGCAGGTCTATGACAGTAAGTTGCAATGATTCAATTATTGCAATTCAATTACACACACACACACACATTTTTTTTTTATTTAGTCAGAAGGCCATGCAAAATTATTAAATATTACTATATTATTATATTAATTAAAAAAAAAAAAAAAAACATACCAAAGTTTGAAAAAATATATTTTTGGGAAAATACTCTATTCATCTTAAATTTCAGGGTGTCAGGTGCAGTTATAGGCCTCATGTGCAGCCACTAAGGAAAAATACTGACACACTGGCAACACACTAGTTCACTTATTAATGTGTGTTATATTCACACAACAATAGCCTACTAGGCCTATTCTCTATAAAGTATTATAAAGATGTGACACATATTAGCAGGATTGAAGAGGCAACAACTAATTTTAAAAACCTCAATGTAGATGGCAAATACAAAACATGTATAAAAGTTTGAAAATATTTTTTGAAAAATAGCAACAATTATTTTTAATCCAATATGTAGGTATATGGCCTAGACTTAACAAAATAAAATAGTAGATTGTCGGCCAACGATTCTGGACTTGTAAACAGCACAAGCCCTCTCTTTAACCCAGCAGTCCTTATTTAATTAATAAATAAATAGACATATAGCTTCAGACAGTACATCAAAGTAAAGTTACATAAAGCAACATAGATATGTAAACAAAACAAACACACAAACCAACAACAACAAAAACATAAAAAGTAGGCTACGGTTTAACTTCAGTCTTTGCGCTGTTCTGTCTTGTTCGCTGGCCAGGCCTGGTAGCCTACTGCCGCTGCAGCCATTCTGCAAGTCCGTGTTAAGCTTCAATGTGTGACAACGTAACTAACACCCAATACATAGTAGCCAACACAGGCATCTAGTAGGTTAGTCTACAGGAATTCCAGCCAGCTCTCTAGAGTTCAGTAGATTAACGTTACTGAAAGTGTAGCCTACGTTTGATCAAAGCAGGTTCTTCCTGCTTTGCGAACGAAACGAAACTCTCAATAACAAGTGCCTCAAGGCGATCCACGCATGTTAAAACAATTCTGACCGACAATTTCAGACTCTGTCGCGATGCAGTTCATGGGAATCAACGTACTTACGAGAAGCCTGGTAGTGATTAGTGGGCCGAAACAAGACGAAAAACCTACTGTAAAGCGCAGACGTTGGCCGGAAGATGGCGCCACGTACGTGTTATGATCTGGGTGAATCTGACCAACACAATCTTATAATTTCTCGAAGTAACAAAACTTTGAGAATAAAATAAGCGGTCATATATGGGGTTTGCTGCAAAGTAAGGAAAAATGATAGAAATGAAAGCTCTAAGTGAAAGTTTTTTTTTTTTTTTTTTTTTTTTGACTCTAAGCGAAAGTTCTACCAGGAAGACTCTACGCGTTACGTCACTAATCGTTTGTCCAATCATATGAACTCACCTGCTTTATAGACCCGCCTAAAGCTGGATTTATACTTCTGCGTCGCATCGTCGCAGACACCGTCGCAGACACCTTCGCCGACGTTTTTGATTTATACTTCCGTGGTCGATTTATACCTCTGCGTCCGCGTAATTGCTGCGCGTGGCAGTTCACTGCCACAACGCTAGGGGGTTATTGAGTTTAGAAAGGGTCCTTTGCGTGTGTGTTTTCCGGTCTTTGCGTTGCGAGTATTGGCTTCTGGTGCAAAAAAACAGGCTGTAGCTAGCGGCAAGCTACAAGCTGGCCTCATCCACAGTGTCATCTATTGTGTCAGAGGTTTGCAAGCGTTGTGGACAACACTGCAGCCCGAGTTTTTGCCCTGTCCGTCAACTAACCAGTGGGAAACGATAGCCGGAGATTTCTACTGACTGTGGAACTTCCCAAACTGTGTCGGATACGTTGATGGGAAGCTTTGTCTGGTTAATAAGCATATATCAGGTCATTACTTTCTATGGTCAACTGTCTTTGTCAGGTGAATGGGTAGTTATAAGGCCATTTATGTAAGTTCAAAAATGCCGGTCTTGTACACACAACGCACTGGAAAGGCGGAGAACTGGAATTGATGTAAAGCGGACCAATCACAATCCATGACGTATGCGTCGGTCTGCGTACCGTGTCGAGGATTTTTCCGAAGTCAGGATTTTTTTCATGCGCACGAAAGGTGGTTGCGTAGTGTCGGCGAAGGTCTAATTGGTGTCGGCGAAGGTTTGCAACGACGCAACGCAGAAGTATAAATCCATCGAGTTTCGCTCTTGCTGTCGCAGGCTCAGTGTCCGAAATCCCCACCTCCCTCCCCACCACCGCCAGATGGGTCCCTGTCCTTTGTCCAGGGGGGAAGGCTCCGCACCAGGCAGGATCTGCTGAGTCAGGATAAGCCGAATCCTGGACCATGGACTGGGCCTACGCCAAATATTGTTATTGTGTATATGCTGTAATCTAATCAGTGAATCTGATTAAATATTTGTACTCTATTTTAATTCTCGCAGTCTTAATGGGAAAAACTATAGATCTACATGAAAAAAAATGAAATGAATTTAATTAACGTAATGTGTGCGGCAGTTGTGACGTGCTTGAGACATTAGTGCATATTGTTTTCAGGTGACTTTCACAGGGAAACCAGCATCATCCAGTACTTTGTATTCCTCTAAACCATAAACATCTCAAGCTCATGTAGGAAATCATCAGGCCTATCTTGCTCACACCGACCTCACAGACCTTAGTAGGCTACAGTAATGCTATACAGCAATTCAGCAATCAGTAAACCAACATGTTGAGTATATGAGTTTCATCATGTATTACATTTTATATCTGACCTGGCTTATGTACTAGGCCTACATAGTGGCATCAAATGAGTCCTGCACATTGCTACATGTAACAGCTGAGAGGAAAATATACAAGTGCCCCCTATGGATATTGCATGTAGGCCTACTTGTTTTATGGTGCTCCAGATTCCAGAATACTGCAGGTAGCCAATGCGGCAACAGGATTTTTGCCTCAGATACACATCTGAACTTCATTCCTCAAGTAGAGATCATTCACCAATCACTTAGTTGACATTGAATTATCAAAGAAATCAGCTTTGTTGACAGATCAGTTGCGTTCTAATTAACCATTATTAAACCATGATTAACCATTAAGTTCAAGTTGCGTTGTAAACTATTTGCTGGGAGGCTTTATGTTGTTAGCAATGGCTATGTAGGCCTAAATTATTCTGTTCTAACAAGTAGGGACTGCGCACACAGATCAAACACACAAATACTGTATACAGTGGCTTCAGCTAAGTAGATTTGAGACCCACAATCATGAACTACTTGAGTGGCAGTTTAATTTTTAAAAGTTTATACTCCAGTTATTTTTTGGCAAAACAAACAGTCACATGGCACAATTTGCACATTGGTATTTCTGCACATCAGAGCTTGTTGTGCAGTTGTGGCTGTGCACTGCCAGTTGTGATGTGGGTGTTTGAAAACACTACGGCTATGCCATTAGCCGAAACATCCTCTGGATCTTTCCTTTCGTGTCTGTTCAAGAAATAGAAATCACATACGCAATAATATTTACTGTACCACAGCAAATTCACCACATTAAATGTATTGTGCATTAAAGGCGTTGGATGCTGCAGGATTTTAGTGCAATTTCATTTTTTGTCTCAAATTATAGGCATCTCCCCTCTTGAAAGACCACACAGGGTCTGTAATAATCAAATCTGAGTGGTGTATTCAAACAAACACTAGCAACAAGGGGATCTGAAGTTAAACATAAACAACGGCCAACCACTCAGTAACAAGATGGGGTGGGAATTAATGCGCGTCCTCTACCATCTTCTTGTTGATTGATTGGCCGTGATTTGTTGTGTTTATGTTTCAGTGTTTGTTTGAGGATTATAGCCTGTGTCCGATCAAAAAGAGATGCCTACAATTTGAGACAAAAATGAAATCACACTAAAATCCTGCAGCATCACATAGAGCACCTTAAGGGACATTTTTTAAATCCTCCTTTAATCTACAATGTTCATCACTCTGCTTAAGGGCTCCCCAGAACCGTGGTAAAACCAGGACAACTTGTAGTCTATCGTGAGTTATTGCTTACCTATCCATTTTCTTTATTATCAAATGAGCCTTGTATTGGGATTGCCCTTTTGGCTAAATGTCAGCTTTATATCCAGCAGAGGTCGCCAGAGAGACGAGATACAACATAATTGGACCTGGTTGTTTTTGTTGAATCATTCAGTAACCCATTTGTGCCCGCAGTGAGAGCGTGTCTTTACCCAGTCAGAGAACTGGTTCAAGCCCATCCACCAAGTGTGTTTGCCCTGATCAGCCTCAGCGTTGTGGGCCAGGACTTTCTCACTTTCGGCAAGCCAGATGTCTTTGCGCCAGGCTTCCTCGTGCAGTGACTTGTAGACCTTAGCTGAAGGACAACCAGAGGATAACTGATTATTCACAGTAGTAAATTAATTGAGGGAGTACCAGCGGCCTCCTTTAAAAAAACACATTACGCACCTATCTGATCTTAAGGCCTCCACACATCAGCAAATTTCAATTTAACACAGGTTTAACTGAGGCCCGAGGTCAGACAAAGCCCTGTGCTGGGCAGTGCAGACATGACCCTTCATCTGGCAAGTTCCCAAAGTGCACCCCAGAAGTCTCCGTCAGCCAGGGCCATTGTTGAGGTCTGTTGAGACCCCAAGCAAAACTTCACTTAGGGCCTCCAATTTTGCCATCATATCAATAAATGTTCAGACATCATACAGCGAAACTGTGAATGTTTAGTTGCTCGGGAGCCCCAAGTAGCTGTCTGGCCTGCCTGCTGTCAAGGTGCACCACTGTCCTCACCAAACTTGAGTTTCCACTCCTGAAACTCCTGTTCCAGGTCACCCCCAGAGAGACTGGCACAGCTCCCCACTGCCATACACATGGCCACAAGGATCAACAGCTTCACAACAGCAACAGCATCAGCAACAGGATCAAAATGTGGGGATTTTACCATGTACAAGTACCATGTGTGTGCGTGTGTGTGTGTGTAGTGTGTTTGTGTGTGCGCAGCAGCAATAATGGGGATTTGTCCAAAAAGTGTATGTGTGTGTATGAGCGCAACAGTGGGGATGTATTCACCACTGGTGTCTTGATCAATTGAAACAGTTTTTTTTTTTAAAGCCCGTTTTTCTTTTTTTATTCTCCCTCTATGAGAGTGCAAAAAAAAAATACATATCCAGGAACTCCTAACCGGAAATTCTAAAAATTGCTGTAAATTACACAGCTACAGCAGTAAACCTTCTTTTGTCTTTCCTGTGACAGGCTATTCAATTTCATTTCCCATTAATTGCATAAGCTATAGACTATTCAAATTTTCATTCACTCTCCATGTTCATGTGCAATTGTCTAGCACATGGACATAAAAAAATCAGCAGGTGTCATGTAAACATCATCTTGCTTTAGTTAATAGTTTAAAGGTTGCATACACTCCAAAAGACGAATCGAAAGGTCCACGGATGTAAACCAATATAGATTAGCACTACAAACTGTCAAATATGCCAAGGCAGCCTACCTTAGAGTACAGCCAAAGGACGTGAACAGAGAAGTGACTAAATTTAACCTTATGGCTTGTGTTGTTTAGTATGGTCACAGAATATACAGACTCAAAGTTTATGTTTGTTTAGTGCTCTTGGATTTGGGGAAAAGGTGCTTGGCCATCCTGATCTGAACTCATTTCATCAGATGTATGTTGTCTGATCTTTGGATTCCTGATATATAAAAATATGGCCAAGGCACTTAAGAATTATGCAATAAAAAAGTTAGTTTAAGACAAGTCTTAGTTTAAGACGTCTTGGTCATGTTTTTGTTGGGTTAATGTTTTGGAATCTTATTTGATTAGGCTAAAATAACACAGCCAATGATTATTTTAACCCAGTGGTTATGGTTCATGATTGAGTTACTGTAAAAATGTTGCTGTTGGTAAAAGGTGTGAAGCTAGTATTAAATTTCAATCATAATGGTCAAAATGGACTTCTATTAATCCATTCATCCAGTACAGAATGGGCATTGATGACATTATACTAGTTTGATTTATCGTTTGTTTATGGATTCCCTGAGCTTGTGTGGAAGCAATTAGTGTACAACAATTATATCTTTAAAATGTGTTTGAAAAATCCCTGTTTGCATGTGTGGCTTTTTTCCAAATATGCATCATTATAAAGCATTTTGCTTCTAGGTCAGTAGTATGGACTGTTTGGGAACTGTAAAAGCTTGTATGGTGTATATAGGTGATATATGAAATGAGTTCTGCCTGATCCATGGGCCGTGGACCTGTGCCTGAGTTCACTTATTTATGGCCTTCATATAGTGTTTAAATTTCAGAGCCCATCTTGGTTGTCAGCAGTGATCATTGCACTACAAAGATTGCAATGTGTGCTCTTCCAAAATTCAAGGATTCAAGAAATTTTATTGTCAAGTGTTAACAATGTAAAAATAGTCGTGAAATTACGGAAATGTTGTGAAATTACACACTACTGTACATAAACATGTCAAATGTGTGCTCTTCTGACATTAAACACTATACTGTAACAAGGGCGGACTGGCCACTTGAGTACCGGGACTTTTCCCGGTGGGTCAACAGGTGTGTGGGCCGGTACGGCCGAAAAAAACAGAACAACAAACTAATAATGCAGTTTTGCTGGCTTTTAATGTGATAACCAATGTTAACAGTTCCTCTAGTGTCCGGCTAACCAGCATTTTCCCTCATGGGTCATGAGTCAGACCTCTTTTACTCCGGTCCATAGTTGGTAAGTCAACCACGCCATTCTGTATGCTGCGGGTTAGCATTTTCCTACTTCCGGTTCCTAAGCGAAAACCCCTATGGGAAAATTAATGGCTCAATTAACAAACCAACATATACAACAAATATGGAAGTGTCTGACCTACGAGGACCTAGGCATTCGTTTTTCATCAATAAAATGAGTAGCAACATAGTCTGGGTGTGTTTTTTAGACGCATTGTAACGATGATAATGAATGTTGCAATCCTCTGCTAACAGCGAAAAATTAAGAACTATATGGAGTTGTCTCTTACCTTTGACATCACAAAAACGACGGTAAAATGATTTAAAATGCAATATGTTCTTTATTTACAATGATTCAGTGTAATTTACAACAATTGCATCAACAATTGGCAAATCTTTCACAAAGCTTGTTTTAAAAAACTGTGGGATGACATGTCGTCGAGGGCGGTTTTGTATAGCTCTGGTTACCATGGTGTCTATGCCTTCATGTACATGACATCCGGGCTAAGCGCCGCTGACATGTAGTCAACAGGTCTTTCCGCTTTAGCCTAGTGATAGCAACATCTTATTTATTTTGTCATTAGACTGAAAATTTGCAAACCCATCTTCCATAACATGTTTTTTTAACATCCTCCATCATATGTGGAGGTCGTCTACTCACGTGCTTTTGCTAACACCTTATTTGAGATGGAGCTCCAAAATTAACATTGGATTTCCCATAGGGGAAAAACCTTACGAACCGGATGTCGTG
>JAGFZM010000073.1:107490-123921 GCA_017657215.1 Limnothrissa miodon
CCCCCCCCCCCCCCCCCCTTCATCTCTACTATCAATCATCAGTGAAAAAATGGAGAAGAAACGTAAGGGGGGAGCACTAAAGTTGCGAGAAAAAAGGCTCTTCAGGCAGCCAAGTGTCAGAAATTGACAGATATATTTGCTGCAGCGGCCTCATCCTCTTCAGCCGCACCAGCAGATTTTGCGTCAACGTCTGGAGGACAACATGAGCGGGAGAAGAGTCAGGTAGGTGGCTGTAATGTGCTTGCTAACTTTTGCACAATGCTTTAGGAATAGTTTGTACGGTGGCCGACAGGTGCAAACGACGTGCAACTTATGAAAACACATGCAAATCAACAAAACACGTGCAAATAGACAAAACACAAATGCAAATCAACAAAACACCTGCAAATAGACAAAACACAAACGACTTAGGAAAACATCTTCATCTTAATTTGACAACACATGAACATCATTTAGAGAACGCGCTGCATTTCAGAAAAGCACTCCGAAACTCAAAACCCATGCAGATCAGAAAACACACCCCGAAATTCCGAACAAAACTGAAGTTTCCAGTGGGACACTTAAAAGTGATGAACACCTCTGGACAGATGGTGAAAAGGAACAGGGGTGTACGTGTGACAGAGATAGCTAGCGGTAGTAATCTGAAATGTAAGTATTTGGGTTTATTTCAACATTTTAATGGCATTTTAATTGTGATCACACCTCAGATCACCACCAGTTTTCACAATCTGTTCAGAGGTGTTCGTCACTTTTAAGTGTCCCACTGGAAACTTCCGTTTTGTTTTGAGTTTCGGGACGTGTTTTCTGATCTGCATGTGTTTTGAGTTCGGGGTGTGTTTTCTAATCTGCATGTGTTTTGAGTTTCGGAGCGCGTTTCTGAAATACAGCACATTTTCTAAATGATGTTCACCTGTTGTCAAATTAAGATGAAGATGTTTTCCTAAGTCGTTTGTGTTTTGTCTATTTGTAGGTGTTTTGTCTATTTGCACGTGTTTTGTTGATTTGCACGTGTTTTCATAAGTTGCACGTCGTTTGCACCTGTCGGCCACCATAAGTTTGGCTTTAAAAATACAATTATCGTTTGTGGAGGCCCAGTCGGTGCTCATCAACCTTTAAAAAACAAAACAAAAACGAAATATCAAACAATTAATGACTGCCAGATATCTAACATATTTTACTTAAAGCGAGAGAGCTAAATGCTACTTTGACTGCTAAATTAATAGCTTTGGTAATTATATTGAATTTAAGTTTTTTTTCTTGTGTTGGTATTGTCGGATAACATGTAAATTGAGACAGTCTATGTGTAGAGGAAATGTGTACTGTATGTTTCTTTTTATATTTTTCTATAGTTTATGTTAGTTTCTAGTTTTATAAAACTTGAGCTATTTACTCAGTATTTATAAGTAATTGTGCTTATCTGAGTCACAAAACGCAAATATTTTTTTTACATTTTTATATTTAACTCAAATTGAATTCAACATTACTAATAAGAATCACATGTTCATCAGTCTTCACATATTAACTAACTGTTATAGACTATTTCAAGTAATTATACAAACTATTATACATTAAATCTTTTTTTTTTTTTTTTTTAAACTTCAGGTGACATGATGTCATTATCTCTTCAAGGATGTTTACATGCATATTTTTTTGTCTTCCACATGTATGTGAACGGATTTGTGCACTTTCATCACTTTCACCATCAACCGCCGACGCCGTCATCATCATCCACCAGAATTCGCCACCATCATCTGCCTCCCCGGCTCTTGAGTACAAAATTCCTGGGCCACTTTTTTGCCCCAGTCCGCCCCTGTACTGTAATCTTGCCAAATGAGAACTTGGCTTTAGAGCTAACGTGCACTCCTACAAAAATCTGACTTAAATTAAAGTTAATACATTCAGGGAATTCAGACAATATTAAACATTTTATTATGTATTACAAAATGTATGTTTTAACATTTGAAAAAATGTGCATTAAAAAAAAAAGAATGAGAGTTATTTACTGATATGGAGTAACCCTCAGTGACAGTACTCAGTAAACCTCTCACCTCTCACCAATCTTCAAAAAATAATCATCTTAGCTATCTATATTTCCAAGAATGATTTCATACTTGTAATGATTACCTTTTAATTTGTCTTGATCCTTAGCTCTAAACCTTTAAGATGGAAAATGAGATTCTTAATCTCTCTCATATTGTTGTGTGAATTAACTGCTTTAATAGTGTCCTCAAAGCTCTCCTGCACCTCCATGAACCAATCTGAAAGAGAAACAGAAAACTTGAGTTTGTCACATGGTGTGGTTGCCTCTTTTTGTTTACCACCCACTAATCCTTCTCCATCTATAGACCTACAAAACACTGTCAACTATTGCATCTCCACTCATTAGACCTACATACCGGTAATAACATTCACACTTTAAGAAGTTTACTGTGTCAAGTATTCTGTGTTATTCTATATTCTATTTCTAGTTTGTCTTCATTAACATTGTCTTTAAATATGGGCTATTTTTACAGTAATTTATGTATTAATACTCAATTGCCCTGAACACTGCTATAAATGATTCACCACAAATAAACCACATCTATATTGAGTAATCATGCAGCCTAGTTTGTATGTTTTTATGCACAATACACATCTTATTAGGCATTAATGAATAAACATGCTAGTTATGTATTAATGGCCAGCATGTGCTGTCAAAACTACAATGTTTTCATATCTAATTCATTTCATTGCTATTGACATATCAGAACAGAGATTGTTTAATTATTTAATAACTATTTTTTAATTCATTAATTCATTAATAATTAACTGCCTGTCTAGAATCAGGAACAACAACTATTTAATGATATGATGATTTAAAGCCTCTATGTGTAGGATTTATCTTCTATTTATCTTCGTCTTTTATTAAAAATATATTTTTTATTTTAAAAATATAATGTAAAACGATGGTAATTACCTCCATGAATAAATTGTAGTGTTCCGGTAAACTTGGTAATTTCCATTTATATATAGATATGGCTGGGGACCAAAGAAGAATATCCATTTTGCGCCGCCATTTTCAAAAGTACGGGTTCTTGTAGGGGAGAGCAGTATCGTATATTCAGCTCCGCCTTTCGTGTTTCCGCTCAGAGACTGAGTAAGAAATTAGGATTGTGGGAAGGGGAGGGCTAATACATTTTATTCAAACGTATGCAGTATACCACTTCGCCGATAGATGGGGAATTCTGATACGATCCTACACATAGAGGCTTTAAGGATATTGATTCAACAGGGACAGCTAAACTTTGATGTTACTATGATGATTCGTTAAAAATTTCATCAGTAAGAATAAATATTTGATGAGATAAATATTTGATGATATTTTCATCAGGGACAGCAATTATTTGATGATATCATGATGATTTGATGGTAACTTTATCAAGGACAAAAAAAAAGTTTATATGAGGGAATTATATGGGGGAAGGTAAATATTATTAATATTAGAGAAGGACAATCTAAATACTTAACTCTGACTGAACATGTTCTCACCATCAGACTTCAGGATAGTATGCATAAGTGGTGGTGGAAAATCTTTTATTTGATGATGTTTAAATCAGGGACTAATTATTTGATTATGATGGATTAATGGTAACTATATAGAGAAAATAATTGTTTAATGATAATCATGTTAGGGAAGATCATTTTTTGATAACAGAGAATGCCAGTCTGACTACACTGAATCCTGACTAAACATGTGCTCACCATCAGACTTCGGGATAGTATGCATACGTGGCGATGTCACATTGGTTGTCCTTGTTCCGGGACATTCTGATATAGCCGTCTTCTCCCCAGTTAGTGTCCCAACTTGATAAACAAAACAGACTGTGAGTGCCTCTTAAATGAAGTGAATATTACGTTGAAAAACTATTGAAAAAGTATCACTGCCTGTATTAAGTTTATAGCACAGATTACTGTGGTAAGGCAGGCAGATTGTACATTTGTTAGCTCAGTTTGAGCGTGGGCACCTGTTCTTCACTAGCCAGTAGTCTTGGCCATTTTCAGATCCGTAGCCCACCACCAGCATGGCATGGAGCAATGTAGTTTGTTTGCAGGAGGGCTCATCATAAATACCTTTTGAAATCACATCATTATAATCAATCAATCAATCAATCAATCAATCCACCAATCAAAGAATTGATTTAACATACAGTAGCCTGTTACTTTAACTTCAGTTTTCAAGGCGGTGGTGGGGGTGCTGTTATTTTGTTTACCCTATACATGGGATGAGATGGTCTAGGGAAATAACCAGATTATTTTGCCTCATTCTACACTGACCCCCCCCCTCTACTCTTTTAATGCACATTAAATAAACTGATAACATACTGTATGTATTTTCACTGCATTTCTTACACCTGGAAAGCTTGTATGTTTGTGAAAACAAACTTCCTTGATTCCTTATTTTCTGTTTATCATGTGCTCCTATT
This sequence comes from Limnothrissa miodon, assembly GCA_017657215.1. Taxonomy (NCBI): domain Eukaryota; kingdom Metazoa; phylum Chordata; class Actinopteri; order Clupeiformes; family Clupeidae; genus Limnothrissa; species Limnothrissa miodon. The sequence continues at coordinate 111,954 of JAGFZM010000073.1, forward strand.
GGCACTTGTCTCCTCCCCACCTGAGCCTTGTCGCATGATTATGCCATTGTTCCTCCCCACCTGTTTTTCATGTTGTCATGTGTATTTAAAACCTCAGCTCTGTACCTCCTTCCTGACTGCTTCACTCTTCGCTAATGTTTTATCCCGTCCTTCGTGCTGAAACTAAAGTCTCCTAGTTTATATTTTTGTTCAAAAATGCATTATTGTCTTGCATGCCCAAGTATGTGTCCACACTGCCTACACTCACCAGACGTGTAACTCCAGAAACCGGTGTAGACATCAATGGCCACTGCCACAGGCCCAATGCTGGCCACAGTCTCCTGGAGGGCCATCTCACTTCCAGTATTCACCGTCCTGTATCCACTGCACGTGGCCCCTACGCCCGAGGGTTTGAAGCGGCAGGGTAGATCCTGAGGCACAATTGCACAGGATTATTATGGGGTGGTCAGACCTACAGCATACCACTTACATTTGGAGTCTTTCCTTGCCCCTGTTGCTCATTGGTGCTCTTTTTTGTACAATTCACTGTACAAATAAAATTGAATTTAATTGAATACAGTTTTGCTGATACTTCTGCTACTGTACTACTGTACACATACTGTATTCAAGCACACCCTAGTTGACACTGGCAAAACTGAATGCACAAGCAACTATTTCATTTGAAATGTTCCCCATCTCCTCTTCAGGACTTTTTATTTCATTGTACACATGTCTGTACAATAGAATTGGAGCCTAGAAGGGATGTCTGCTTTAGCTTGGTTTCCCTTCTATCATCTGTACCATGTATCATCTGCAAGGCCATATTTCATTCATGACAGACATGATATTTGATCTGAAGACTAAAAACTCAGAATCAGAGTTTACCTGTGCAGTGAATCTAGACTGAATGACCACTTACATTTGAAGTGAATCTGGATTAAAGGACCACCTCTTACGTTTGGAGTCAATTTGAATTGAATGAGCTCTTATTTACTTTCAGAGTGAATCTGGATTGAAATAGCTCTTCCTTACCTGACCCTCATAGGGGTAGGAGTCCTCTGTGTCTATCCCCCCGTTCTCTTGGATGTAGTAAAAGGCATCATACATCCAGCCTCCCTGGCATCCTTTGGGCCCGTAGGGCTTGGAGCAGTCCACCAGCTGCTGTTCACTCAGGGAGGGGAGGCGGCCATGTTTGATGCAGGTGTGGGACTCCAGCGCACCTGTCTGAAGAAGAGAGGATGAGAGACATTGAGAGATATCGTCACCACAGAGCTTTTTAGCCAGCCATGATGGTTGCAGCAATCAGGTAAGAAACAGGACTACCTGGGCAAAGCAGGGAAATAAAATATAATGTATAAAATATTAAATATAGTAAAATAATATAATAATGTTACATTTCTATTTCTCCACTTGCCTATAACTTACTGTGTAGACACACACACACATACACACATGTAACTTACTGTGCTAAAGGCCCAGCAGGAACCACATTGACCCTGCATTTTGACAGGCGTCACACAGTCCATTTTCCTCCAGTCAAATGATTCAGGGAGTTTAGCACCCCCTGTCTGTCCGGAGGGAAATGTTCCATGTCTGGGCATGGCTTTAGTCTCATTGGAGAGCATCATGCTTTTCCTGAGGACAGTACTATGACGTTCTTCTGTGCTCTGCAGGAGAAATAGGCAGCATGTGCAATTTTAGGTCATTTATGTTGCTCTGTTAATTCACATCCTCATGGTTCTACCCTGTCATTGACTCCAATATATACAGTCAATGCATTCTACATCATCTTAGTCTGGTGCTTCTTAGGCAGGCTCCCCTACCATATCAGAGAAGTGGTTCATTCCCATGCGGTAGGTCTTGATTCCCTGATCAGCGAGGATGTTGTGGGCCAGGACCCTGCGGCGGGTGGAGAGCCAGATGTCTTTACGCCGAGCCTCCTCCTCAAGGCTCCTGTAGACTTTACCTGAAGGATAAACACACACACAAGCACAGGAGAAGCAACATTACTTTAGAGCCTTCTTAACCCCCTTTGCCTGAGGCTGAGACATTTTGTCTTTTAATAAATAATTTACTAAAGCTGGGAAGTAAATTAAAAGCATTTCCTTTGTGGCAATTAGGGATCTGTATCAGTAATTTAGATAAATAAACTTGCAAAATATTTATAAATCAAATATAGAAGTTTAGAAACTTCTATAAACTATAAACAAAAACAATAAAAACTGTCCACTCTACACAGAGACAATAACATATAAAATTAACACACACACACACATTTACATCTACGAATACAAATACATCTATAAACTAAACCACACACACACACATTTATAGAAACGATAACATCTAAAAACTCTAGTGATGGCCAGATTGTATTGAGACTTCGAATTGTATCGAGCAGGCCACGTGACTTGTAGGAGAAATTGTTTCAAAAATTAGAAACCGTTTGTGGAGACCTTGCTTTTTAAAAATTAAAATTGTTAGATCCCTGCCCCACATCTTACGCACAAAGCACTAAATTACTGTACTCACAAAAGTACTTTCATTTTAACTTTTGTCACTGAACCTCTCCAGTTACAAAAACACCTCTTAACTGCTCCCATCTGTCAAAATGAAACACAGTAACAAAAGCACTTTATCACATTTGTACATTAATCACAATAATTTCACTCCGAATGTCAAAGTATTATTTCCAGTAGAAATGTACCACAATTGGTAAAGTGCCTCAAACTACCATACATAAGCATGGTGCCATTTTTTTCCTATTGAATATTTATATTTATTCACCACTAGATGGCTTTAAAATATTTACAATATGAGACATCAATATATTTCCCTTTTTGCAACACATTTTGGTGAAAAGCTTCAAAGCATGAGCAAAGTCTCATCTTGCCATCACTAATAAACTATACACAAACATATTCTAAAAAAACAACATGAATGAACACACACACATTCACGCACACATGCACATGCAAGGCAGAAGGAGGACTCTGATGTGTGGATGGTAATGCACATAATTGGACCTATACAATACACTGAACTGTAGGCCACATTTAAGTTTTGAATAGACATAAAATAAACACTTAAATTGCCAGAACACATACATTAATGGGGGACATATCAAATTTCTAGAAACTTTTTAAGCTTCATGATTTTATGTTGTCAAGGTATTAAAATGGAATGAAACAACTGAATCATCACAAACACGTGAAGTTTCCCTCTTACCAAACTTCAGCTTCCATGCGTGGAACTCCAGGTCCTCCAGAGAGAGGCTGGCGCAGCTCACCACTGCCAGAGAGGCAGCTGCAAGAACCAACAGCTTCATCCTACATGAGGAAATTACATTTTTAAGCTCACTCAAACTTCACACCTCATAGGAGGCTGACTGTGAAGGTGAGGGTGTGTACTGTATGAACTAGGTGTGTGTGTGTGTGTGTGTGCTTTACCCTCTCGGTAGAGATTCTGACTGTGAAAGTCAGTGTAGACACAAATAAGTCGCAGATTGACTCATAAAAGTGAGAAATTGCCGACTCCTCTACCTGGAAACAATTGACCCAAGCAGCCCACTGAGTTTTTCATTGGCTCTGAGTAACACCCACATGACCACAACTTTTGTTCCACTTCCTCTGAATAATAGGGCTGCTGGAATACTGTTGCACTAGAAGGAACATGTGAAAGAGAAAGTAAAGCGAGTGTGTGTGTGTGTGTGTGTGTGTGTGTGTGTGTGTATGCATGTGTGTGTTCTAGTATGTCCTACAGAGCCCTGCAGGTGACATGGCATATTTTCTGAACTAAATTTCCCCTTTATTGTAAACAATGTGTTCATTTAAATATTAAATATTGAATATTAAATATGAATTGAATTTTATTTTCATTGTCCTGTAAATTTTCCCCTTGACGTTTACATTTTAGTGAGCCTCTATTGAGAGTCAAAGAAAACATCTTCACATGTGACTTTGTAGTAGAGTAATGTTTTGTAACTTCTGTTATAGGTATGTCCTGACACTTGCTGGTTTAATACACAAAGACTGATGGTCTGGTGATGGGCATTGATGATGTCCTTGTCTATCTAGAGAGCAAAACACCCAAGTCAAATTCCTTATATGCAAGTATATCTGGCCCATAAAACCTGATTCTCATTCTGAATCTGTAATTAAGAGTGTGGTATGCTGTCATGAAACGGCACAGTACATCTCCAATTAAATTTAACACAGCAGTGTTAGTTTTTATGATTATTACATGATTATGCTTATTACTATATACCTGATAATTACAGGTTATGTGCAATATCCTTTTTAAAAATCATAGCCTGATGTTGGACCTGAACAGAGCACATTCTTATGAGTGACTGCTGCATTTAACTGTTAGCTGAGGTGTTTGACTTGGACCATTTTGTCTTCTTTTCTATAGCCCTTAATCGTTCAAAGCGTAAATATATTTTTTTTCTTCAATCATTATGTTATTTTTTTAAGTATTCACTGCTCTTTGCTTTTATCTTTGTAAAGCACTTGAACTGCCTTCTCTGTGTATGAAATGTGCTATATAAAAAAAACTTGCCTTGCCTAAACTAGTTTTGAATCTCCTTCAAGATGGCCCATGGCACCCTGTGAATGGCATGTCCAGTAGACAAGCCTGTAATCTAATGTTTGACTCTCACTCACACTCTATAGTGAAACAGCCAGGCTTCAGTCAGCCTTCTAAGCCATGACAGCCTTGACCCCCTTGCTTGGCTTTGCTGGAGTTTTGACAGCATGTTAAATTTGCTGATTACATTGTGTTCAAAGGGTCTCTGCATTCTCAGTTCAATGTGTGAGGTATTTCTTTCATTGTGACCTACTGAGCCCTGCAAATTTAACCACAATCTTGTTAGAACCTGTTTTCCTTCTTTTCCTGCCTTGTTCCTGACCTGTATTAGAATTTGGATTTCCTGTTTCCCTTGCCTGTGCCCTGACTTGTTTGTGTTTCTGAGTCTTACCCTTACAGACTGGTACTTCTGCCTTTAAACTTTCAAAAAGTAAAGAAACCATCACTGCACTTGGGTTTACATATGCCTTTTATTTATGATGTATTGTTTACAATGTGGGACTACTGTATATCCTGGGATTATTATGATGCTACGGTTATGATTCAAGACCTAATTAATACCATGGACTAATCACCATCTGAGAGACTGAAAACTTGCAACCTTAGATGACCCTAGGCAGTTGAGTTAGCCCCTTGAACTGTGGATCTGCCCAAGGTTTATTCCTAAACCACAAGATGAAAAAATAATAGGGAGGTTTTCCATGTTGCTCATTGGTGCTCTCTGCTGTGAAGCGCTACGAGGCATATGACTTTTGTGTAATGCACTATAGAAATAAAATTGAATTGAATATATTTTCATAACACTCGCTACCATTCGGAAATATTAGACCACCACAAATGTTACTACTGCAATATAAAGCAGGTGTATATAAAGCTTCTACTGTATATGGCCTTACACTTTTGTCTTCAGGTTTTAATACAATGGGACATATGAGGACAGTAAATCCCATACTGTATGTCCTTATATGTGGACATTTGAGGACATCCTTGCTGATTTTTATCACCATGGTTACAATGTTATGAAATTTCTTAAAAACATAAACATTCACAGATGGAAAAGAATTTACTGCAGCATCAGTTTTCATGAACTCGGCTTGTGCAAACCTTTATCAGGCATAAAAATGTGAATATTATATTGTTTGTTTATAGGCCTTCTCACAAAACTTAAAATTGGAATACTCACAGAGAACGCCATCCACTGACTGAAAAAAACCCCTTATTGTTTCCTTGGTAACCTTAACCTATTTGTTATCCTGTTAACCTAAACCTAAACTTTGTTCTCCTGGTGACTTTAACCTAAACCTTATTGTTACCCTGGTAACCTTAATCTAAGACACTGTTACCATGGTAACCTAAGCTTGATCACTCTTATTTCTCCTCTACTCTGACCATGTTGTTAAAAATGTCTGGTAAAGCCATCTGGACTGATGCACTATATGGACATACAGTTCCCATGTGTTTAGTCATAACACAGAATTAATTAATTTGCTTATCCCAAAACTCCAAGACCTTGGTCTGAATGTCCATCTTTGTAAATGGGTGTTGAATTTTTTTACTGGCAGACCCCAGGTAGTAAGAATGGGCCAGCATACCTCCAGCTCCATCATCCTGAGCAAAGGAGCTCCACAGGGTTGTACACACACTCCACACCTTACACATATGACTGTGTGTCTATACCCACAGTTCCACTTCCATTGTAAAGTTTGCTGATGATACAGTAGTTCTAGGTCTCATCACCAACAACGATGAGACTGCTTACCTGAGCGAAGTGGAGAAGATGGCAAACTGGTGTCAAGTTAACTGTCTCCACCTCAACATCAGTAAAACCAAAGAGCTGTTTGTGGACTTCAGTAAAAAACAACAGCAGACTTACAGTCCTCTCCTAATAGGAGGCACCAAGTGGAGAGAGTCAACAGAAGTCTCCGCTCCCGCACCACCAGGCTCACTAACAGCTTCATCCACCAGGCTGTGAGACTGCTGAACTCTCTCCCCTCCCGGCTCCCAGCCAGCAGAACCACCAGACTGGCAGGAGTATAGGAATGACAGATTGGACTCTATCCAGTAACTGCAGAGGTAGTGCAATGCAGAGAGCTATTTAGACCACTATTTATATTACAACTACTGCTGCAACAATCTTAAAAACAACAAAAACAAGACTGTTGGAACACTTACTATATGTTATGTCTTGTCTTGTTATATCTTGTATGTTATCTACTGTAAGTATAATGCCCTAAGCCTACTTGCACTTTTTTTTACTTAACAGTACCTTATTGTTTAGAACTGTTTTTGTTGTGCATCTGCGCTTTATTGTTTTCAACGTCTACGCATGGGACAAGTGTGAAACATAATTTCGATTCCTTTGTATGTCAAGTACATCTGAAGACTTTGACTTTGACTTCTCCGTTTACTAATACTTCCACCTTCCTCCTTAATCGAATCAAGACCTCTGTCTATGCTCTGATGTATCAATAGCTCCACCTATTCTCAATATAATCAGTAGTAAGATTTATGAATCTCTGTGTATTTATGAATTTATCATGTCCACCTACCCATCCTCAGAGTCATCCAACATTCTTGGAAACATCATTTGTACAAAAACAAACATATCTATCTATATCTATTAGAGATTTTGGTTTATCAGATGGCATGTTTTGCTAAATAAATTCTGATGGAACAGTGAGTCCTGGCTGACCGTTAGACCTGAGGGTAGAAGCAGTATGAGGCGATGCCACACTGGTTGTCCTGATTCCTGGACATCTTCACGTAGCCTTCCTCCCCCCAGGACGTCCCCCAGCTTTACAAACAAATGGAGGTCCTGTTAGTATCACAGATTTAAGGCTATAAAACAGTAATTTGATTTGATTGAGTTTAGTCAGGCAAAATGAATCTTTTATTACTATAATTATCAAAACTAATATATAATGACAATTAAAAATTCTTCTCTCAAGCTAAAAATTCTTCCCTATTAGTAACTGTAACTAAGTTATATCTATAATGTACATGCACTCAACACAACCTACATTTTTAACAGTCCCCAAACATCTATTTCTACCTTACATGTGACATAGGGCAAGGATAGTGACATAGGATTAGTGTAGTTATACCAACCTGTTCTTCACTAGCCAGTAGTCTTGGCCATCTTCAGTCCCATAGCCCACCACCAGCATGGCATGGTGTAGTCTCGTCCTGCTGCACGACGGCTCATCATAGACACCTTCGCAAAGTGGATATGGGCCAGTCAGTGGGGTAATCTACAGCTAATTACTACAGCATTATTACCTGTGATATATCTGGAGAAGGCAGAAAGAGGACAGGGATGGTGGATGTTGAGGCCTTACTTTAAAGACAAGGATGGATGTTGTGGCCTTACTGACTGGACTTGAGGTTTATTCTCTGAGTGGCCGAAAACTGTGCTTTACCTCACTGTGCTTTACCTCACTGTGTCTGTTCACTAATTCACGTTTGGGAAAAATGCAGAGACTACATTCCTTGTGTGTACAAAATAATGGCCATAATAGGGATTCTAAACACCAGAACTGGTCACATCTGTGTTCACACCAGAAGCATTCACGTATCCAAAGGGCTGCCCTAGGATGAGCGCATTTTTCACGAAAGGCTAGCAGTGGTTACAGACTGAGACTGTGCTGATTTCAGTGCGAATAAGGTTTTAGTCTCTCATACAGACTAAGAATCTCATATGATCTCATATTATACATATCTCATATATAGACTGAGCATCTGAGATGAAATCATATAGTATATATCTCATATAGAGTGACTTGTATGATCACATATAGTACCTTTGCCTCATATGGATACGAGGCCTCGGTGTCTACTCCTCCGCTCTTGATGACGTACTGAAAGGCCTTGTCTGTGTAGCCTCCATTGCAGCCTTCATTCCCAAAGGACCCGGAGCAGTCGACCAGCTGCTGCTCGCTCAGAGACGGGTGATGTCCGTACCTGATGCATGTGTGGGACTCCAGTGCACCTGTCTGGGAGACAAACAGGTAGGACACACGGCTGCAAATCTAACTATTCTCCTTCCCAGTGGTTGACCTGAAACAGCAAATGTGTTTCCTCTATGTTTGTACTGCAAAATCTTTGAGTCCTTTTTGTTTTGTACAATAATCTAAACAAAAACAAAATCTGTGTCCTCATTTTTGTTTGTACTGTACAGTAAAGGGAGAACGGTGACTTTCTTGTATGGACTCTTACTGTGAAAACTGTGCCTCAACTTACTGTGCTGAAGGCCCAGCAGGATCCACATTGCTGGGTCTGATCTTTGATAGGAGTCACACAGCCCTTATTTCTCCAGTCTACTGACTAGGGAAACGTAGTGCCCTCTTTCTGTCTGGAGGGGTTTGAAATGAACTGAAGCAAGGTTTTGGTCTCATTGGAGAGGACTGCACTTCTGAGGAGAAGAGTGTTACGGTACTCATCACTGTCCTGTTGGAAAAGAAGAAAACGATCTGGAAAATGTCCAATGCAGAAACAAGAGTTGTACTAAACTAAATGCATTGGGAAGGGAAACTGCAATGATGACACATACTTGCAATGCTGATGGGATACACACATTGAATTCAGTGAGCTCGCCTGAGCCTATTTGGTGACCACCAGACCATCCTACCATCCAGAGAATTAGTTATTTTAGCCTGATACTTCTTGGCAAAGACTATATAAATACTCAAGTACTGTACTTACTGTAAGTAACATTTTTAGGTAACTATATGTTACTTGAATATTTATTTTTCTGACAATTTTTTACTTTTACCCCACTATTCTTTAAAAATGTCAATGTTTCAGAGTCTTTTATCTGTATTCAAGTCAGTACTCGAAGCAAAGTCAGTATTTGAGTATTTTTCCGTATAAATATCTATTCTTCTACTTGAAAACTTGTGCCTTAGTACTTGGAAACGGTGTACTTTTGCCATATCTGCTTCTTGACAGGCTCTCCTACCATATCAGAGAAGTGTTTCATTCCCATGCGGTAGGTCTTGATTCCCTGATCAGCGAGGATGTTGTGGGCCAGGACCCTGCGGCGGGTGGAGAGCCAGATGTCTTTACGCTGAGCCTCCTCCTCAAGGCTCCTGTACACTTTACCTGAAGGATAAACAAACACACAAGCACAGGAGAAGCAGCATTACTGTGGGGCCTCCTTAAACCCCCTGTACACTTTGCCTGGGGACAGACATAAAGAATCAAAGCTTGCCCTTTGCACATTAAACTTTATTCATCAATTATATTAAATTATAAATTACATATTCATAATTAATCCATTGCTCAAATATACATAAAACACAATGTACATAAATATATAAGGTACTGCATAACTCATATAACTCGTTTCATGAATGTAATTTGTCTGAAGTCAAATTTCTCTTACAAAACTTGAGCTTCCATGCGTGGAACTCCAGGTCCTCCAGAGAGAGGCTGGCACAGCTCACCACTGCCAGCGAGGCAGCTGCAAGAACCAACAGCTTCATACTGGAACAATCAAAATCACACTTCACATAATCAGTCATATGTAACAAGCCAGCATATGTGTATGTGCGTATGTGTGTGTGTGTGAGTGTGTGTGTGTTTCATCAAACAATCGGACAAGCTCACTCCACATTCACCACCAGCACTGTAAAATCTCACCAAACCATGTTAATTTGAAACTCAAAAACAGGAACCAGTAATAATCAATTTCCTAGATTTTTATCGACTTATAAGTTAAAACACTATTTAAGACCCAAGACTCATGAGGTTTTGCTTTACTTGGAGGTTCTGCTGCCCTCCAGCAAGTCATAGACTATATAGCCATCAAGGTGACTACATAGATAGTACATTTACCTAAAAACAGCATCAAATTTCAATCAGATCTGATTTATATTTGTGTGTGTAAAAAATAAGCTCTCTACCTGTTTAAGAATGGAGTGGATGAAGTTGAGTGAGTTTAATTGCTAAAATGGAAACCTTGCTTCATTCTCTGCTCAGAGAAAAATAATTCAAACAGGATCTCAGAACTTCTCTTTAGCCCTGAAAACTGCATTCATGTGACTTTCACTTCTGTTTGGTAGATCCAGCTGTAATAACCGTTCCCTAATACAAGGGGAAACAGGTGGTGGATTGTAGGGGTGGGCGATATAGTCTAAAATTTATATTGCGATAAATTTTGAACCATACATGGTAGATGATATATATCACGGTATACTTTGGTATGTAACTTACAGCATAACAGTTTCTTAATGGTTACCATAGCATAAAGTCAATATGTACAACAGTTGTTTAGTCATTGTTTGGAGGTGTTTATATTGGACTCTCAAATTCACACAGAAGTAAACTGGTAAGCTGCATTTGTGTCAGGCAGTAGCTGTTCAATTTATAGGCTCTTACACAGTTTCGCTGTAAGAATGAAAAGGTGCTATCAATAAGGTGAAGCTACAGGTCAACATTTTTTCACATGGTTGTGGAGACGCAATGAGCCTATCACGGTATGCCGATATGACCCAAAATCTCTATCATTGGCCAAATGCATATTGCATACGGTATATATCGTCTATATTGCCCACCCCTAGTGGATTGACTTGACGGTACACCACAATTGACAGTACACCATAATTTCCCAATCATAAAAGCTTAATACAATGATTTGAGAGAGAGAGAGAGAGAGAGAGAGAGAGAGAGAAAGAAGACAAAAAGTAAAAAAATTGGTTAGAATAGCTGAGACATGCTGTTGTGAAAGTGAAATAAACTCTTTTAGACTTAATGTCCATCAATGCTGTAAGGGAAAAAGAAAAGGCCGAGCGAATGTAGAGATTCTTTTTGGGTGGGCATGTGTGGTGATAAACTAGTCTACTGCCTAATTATACGTACAAGGCTGTACTGTAAATATACTATGCATACTTTATGGTAGGGCAATTAATGCGGAAGAGTGGAAGATGTGGAAGAGTGCAGATGATGACAGGAATAGCGAACGTACAGTTGTGCTGGCCGAGCAAGTGAGTACTATGAAACAGTTGTGTGGACTACATAGCAGGCCAGACCAAAAGCAGGATAAAGTCTATAGGCCCATTGAATGCCTTGCCACACACACTATCCTCTACCGCTAAGCTCCTCAGTAAGCAGTATCTGTATTACCTCAAGTTCCCCCTCTACTTCCAAATTGCACTGAGCAATGGATGGCATGAGAAAGCAAACCTTCCACATCACATGTATATGACATTAAAGGAGAAAACGGGCGTGAATCATTGGGGGCAAAAAAAAACAATAACCGGCCATTAAGACTAACAGAATCAGGGCACAGCCATTTCACTTTTCACTATGCCCAAATCAGTTAAGGTTAGTGTGATGGTCTCACAGACCATAGTTCATCTTTTGTTGTTGAATATCTTGAATATCTGTTTTGCACAGTGTTTTA
>JAGFZM010000073.1:123931-148867 GCA_017657215.1 Limnothrissa miodon
CGCACTGGATAGCTAAGTAGCCATACACTTAGTGAGGCCAGTAAAGTTAGTTCAATTAAAATAAATCCATGTATCATTTGTTAATTCATTTTTTCAATATGAAACCAAAACAAAAAAAGGAAAGGACTTTTTTGTATACACAGACCATTTTGGTATCTATCAAATGAAAAAAAAAACATTTTGCAAAACAATTACCCACTATATTTTCACCAACAGCAACATTTCTCTTTCACTTCTAGCCGAAAACGGATAGAATGGATAATGCATGCTTCATTAGCCTGGCTAACGCGACTGAAAAGCTCTTACAAGCTTAGTCTGGCCATGCTACATTGCTAAATGAATTCTGGGAGGCGGGCTTAACCTGCATTCATAAGATGCCTCTGTATACAGTTTTGGTAAAGATAATTCCTCTAAATCCGCTGCCTGGCCAGACTGACTTGCTCGCAAAATTGAATGTAGCGTCACAGGAAGTATGGACGGGCCCAAGCTAATGCTTCATGCTTTATTCCGCTGAATTTAACTAACACCAACCCTTTTGAAAAAAGGGCAGCAAACGCCTGCATCATGCGTGCCAGCTCAGCGTGACGTCAGAAGGGTTATATCTAACCCAGTTTGCTTACGCTCTGCCTCTTTTGTGATTTCATGTGCACACTGTGCACTCTGTGTTCTTCTCTGAATACTTAGCTAACCAGCTAGTCTTTGTTCGTCATTCAACCCAATAGCTTTTTTCAAAGCTAAGAAGAAGGAAATTGAGCTTCCTACCTGCTTCCCTAAAGCTGGCTCGATGGCTTCGCTTCTACTAAGATGTACGACCTGCGCTCGGGTAATGGCAGAGTCCGACAGGCACGCCGGTCGCCGTGTTGTCTCCCAGCTTCTGCCCCGAGTGCAGTGGCGTTTTTAGGCATGGGCGAACGGGGCAGCCGTTAGCCACGCGGCTAAGCTAGCCTGTGAGTTAGCCGCAGCTAGGCTGGAGCTGGAGCTTCCTCAGCCCGACCCGGGGCAATGTTTCGACCCCTTCACGGGGATTCAGGCTCCTGCGGAGGCTCGCCCTCTCCCCATCCATCCCTCCATCCTTGAAGACGCAACCGCTGCATGGAAGGCTCCTTTCTCTGTCGCCGCGCCCATCCAGGGCCAGGCAGCCTTGTACGCCATGGCGGGAGCGGAAGAGTTGGGGCTAGTTTGCCTCCCCCCAGTGGAAGACGCAGTGGCAGACTGCCTGGCGCCATCATCCACGGCTATGTAGGCAGCTTCACCCGAGCTCCCATCTAAGCCGTGCCAGCGCATGGAGAAGTTGGCTAGTAAGGCCTACATCTGCTCCGCGCAGGCGGTGAGGGCACTCAACACGGGCTACCTACTCTCCTCGCTGAGCGAGCAGCTGGTGGAGGACATTGCGGCAGTGTCTGAGACGTCTCCCCTGTCCCTCCATCAAATGAGGTGTGCGGCTAACCTCACCTCGTTGGCTATCAGGGCCGCAGTCAAAGCACAGGGACGCTCATTGGGCTCCCTCATAGCTCTCGACCGCCACCTGTGGCTCAACCTGACCAGCATGGGCGACAAGGACAAGCGCCATCTCTTAGATGCGCCTGTGTCACCTGGTGGGCTTTTCAGTCAGGCCATGGAACATCGTCGTGTCCGACTGGAGAAGATGAGGATGGCCTCCAAGGCTCTGCAGCCCGTCCTGCCTAAAAAGGCTCCTGCTTCTTCTGCCACTCCGCCTGCTACCAGAACACGGTCACGCACATCCAAACGCGCTGACACGTCTGCTCCGGCAGCAAAGAAAAGACCTGAGCCCTCAACGCCCGCAGCTCAACAGAGCTCGAGCCGCCAGAGCTCCCGCCCGCGCGCACAGCCTGCCCACTGCTCCGCTTACAAGGACCTCCGCTCTCAACGTCGCTCCTGAAGCGCCCCGGTGTGTGCAGCAGTGGACGTCACGTGGTTTAATTCCACCCGAGGCGTTTCTCGCCTGTGCTGTGAAAACAGGCTTGAGTTGGGGTTCTGCAGTCATTGGTGCCCTCGGACAGAGCCCCTATTCTGAGACAGGCGCTGGTCCATCTGGTTGATCTGGCACACGCGCACGGCGGTCGTTACAATATTTACTCCTTCATGCCTGGTTCTTTTCGCCCTATTCTCGACCTGCGGGCGGTCAACAGACGCCTGAAGCGTCTTTCCTTCCTCATGTGCAGGGCGCTCAGTGGCTCAGGCCATTCGCCAAGGGGACTTCATGGCCTCAATAGACCTGAAGGACATCTATTTTCATATAGGCATAATTCCCAGACACAGACGCTTTCTGCGCTTCGCCTTCGAGGACGTAGCGTACAAATATGCGGTTCTACCTTTCGACCTCTCTCTCGCACCCCGGTGCTTCACGAAGTGCGTGGAGGTAGCCATCGCCCCTCTACACGCTCAGTGGGTCAGGATATTAAATTACCTGGACGACTGGCTCCTACTGACCGAGTCCAGTCAGCGGCTGTCATCCCACATCCATCTGGTCCTCCGCCATCTCCACTCTCTGGGGTTCCTGGTGAACACCCCCAAGTGCATGCTCACTCCCTCTCGGGAGATCGAGTTTTTAGGGGTGCGGCTCAACTCTCGCTTTATGAGAGCTACGCTCACCAACAGGAGGCTTGCGGATGTGAAGAACTGTCTCCGATCATTCAGGCTAGGTGCCCACATCACGGCCAGGCTATGCCTACGCCTGACGGGGCTCTTATGCCCAGCCGGAGGCGCTGTGCCTCTTGGCCTTCTACATCTACGCCCGCTGCAGCACAGCTTGGCGGAGCTAGGTGTCTCCTCCAGGTCAGACCCCAAACGCACCATCACTGTCTCCAGGCGCAGGTGGTTAGCCCTGGCGCACTGGCGGAAACCGGCAGCCTTTTCCAAGGGCGGCGCGAAGATACTTTAGTATCTTAAACTTTTTTTTTTACATACATAAGGCCACATCAATAAAATTAGTTGGTTCTCGGATTCACTGCTTGAAAAAAATGCAAAATGAAATAAAAATAAAATTGAATTCGAACTCACACAAACATAAAAAAACATCATGGCTGATAGCTATAATACTGAAAACAGTATGCTACGTTCACGTGACGTCGAAAACCAATCAAATCGCGCCTTTCACTTCAGAGCGCAAGAGACAAAATGATAGAAAGATGCCGATGGAAGGGGATCCTGCTAGGCCAGTGTTTGCATTTATTAGAATATTTGACAAGTGCATTGAAAAAGAAAAACATTTGACAAGTGCATTGAAATTAAAGAGGATGAGAAGTGTGCGAAGTTGTACTCACGGTGCCGAGCGCAGTCTGCTTGTGCAACTCTGTGGAGGTGAGTTTGATATTTCATTGAGAGGCGAAAAAAAACCCATTCAAAGTGTTTCGCCATCAAAATCAATCAATAAATAAATGAATAGCATGTGCCTACACACTCACATCCTCGCGCGTGCACACACACGCCTCTGTTTCTCATGCAAAGAAATTCATTTTTTAGTCACTATCTAGGCTAATTGCTATCTGGTGAATCAATGCGATTTTGACGTTCTAATGCCC
Source organism: Limnothrissa miodon (assembly GCA_017657215.1). Classification (NCBI taxonomy): domain Eukaryota; kingdom Metazoa; phylum Chordata; class Actinopteri; order Clupeiformes; family Clupeidae; genus Limnothrissa; species Limnothrissa miodon. Next base: position 127,474 of record JAGFZM010000073.1, read on the forward strand.
TGTGATGAACTGTGACAAAATGAGTTTGAACGTAGGCTACAGCAGCCTAGACGTAGTCTACATTATATGTCATACCTCAATTCCACATCTCGCTTGGTGCTTAGATTCACAAACTCTTAAATAATTGACAAACCGTCAAACCTTTACCAGAATGACAGAATTGTGAATTTGTAGGCTACATTGCCTAAAACCTGCATGACAAAAGGTGTGCTGTGAGGTGTGAAGTTTATAAATTAGGCCACATCCAGTTTTTCCTAAACACATGATTGTGCTAATTTACCTTCAGAATTTTTTTTTTATTATTTCGCTCGCTCGCTCCAGGCTAAACTAGGCTAATTTTATGTAATTAAATCTCAGATGTTTGCATCATGATTTGTCAGCATTTCTGCTGTAAACGGCACTAGACCTAATATTACTGTCTATTACTTATGAGAATAGAAATGTCTTAAATAGGAAGAATGGTAGAATGGAAGAATTTTTTAGTAGTTTAGATGTTTTCATATTTGGCAGCTTTCCTTTTAGTGCTGTTCAAAATCATCTCGCCATAAGTTGAATTTTTGTGTGTGTCCATATCAGACGAACTGTTATCTGATTAACTGATCTTTAGTTACTGTAATGTCAGAGTCGTGTGACTGATACATGTCTGAGCAAATTTATCATGAGCTGGACTACTAGTCTAGGCTGGCTAAGTCAGACTTTGTCAGTGTTTTAAATCATTGTTTGTTTATTAGTTGCCTATACATTGTTTATTTGTTGCCTATAGGCCCACATTGTTTATTTCTTGCCTATACAGTATTTCCTGTATTTTATTTGAGTTAGAGCTTCTTGTGCACTCTCTGTTCCTCTGTTCTTGTGCCCCTTGTGTATTTCCTGGTTTTGTCATGTGATGATGTATTCTTCTTGGGTTCTTTTTTTGCCCTAATCTGTATAGTGATCACCTCACCTGCTCCTAATCTGCACTGAGTTCACCTGAGTCATCCTGTATCGGCCGCCCCTAATCTGTATAATTTTTTTCTTTATTACTTTTTGAAAACTAAAATCTAGTACCGGGTACCCAGTACCATTCATAGTGGAGAGCTAGTCCTGAAACCAAAATGAAAAACAACAAAAGCTTATTGTTCAGATGTTTAGAATGTATAACTGATTATAGCATATATAGAAGCTTAGGGCAGGTTTATTTATATAGTGCATTTCATAGACAAAGGTAGTACAATATACAGTATGGGAATAACATACACAGAGATAGTGCCGTAGCCTGTAAAAATAAAGTGAAGATAGAACAGTGTGATATATTAAAATAACATACACAGAGTTCGCCCAGTGTGCCATACTAAAATAAAAAGAAAGAACAGTAGATAAAAGAAACTAAAAGACCAAGCTAACAAAAAAAAACAAAACTGATATGGGAAATCTTGACTGAACATCACAAGGACTAGAGTGGTCCATCAATGTGTCAAATCACCTACTGAATAATTAAGATGCTCTTAATTCAATTCTCAATTAAAATGTCGATAGATACATTTCATTTTTATCTCAAATCATAGGCATTTCCCCTTGATCGGCTAGCTTTCTGCCCCCTGAATACACAACAGGTCTCCAAAGATAACACAGGGTCTGACAACAGGGCCCGAGTTTGGGTTTTGTCATAGTGTATTCAAATTATGTACAGAATAATCTATAGTCTACAGTTCACAGTTAATGTCACAGTTGAGGGATATTTCTCCCAATATTTCACATCTCCAGGCTAGAACTGATAACGTCTTTCAGATGAAAAGTGAAACACCTTCTGGCACAAAAAAAAAATCTCAATTCCTATATCTGGTCTAGCATGACCTGGGTGAAGGAGAATGTTTGTAGACATATGTACAGAATTAACTATCCACATTGCAAACATGCAGTCTATGAGTTTTAAAATCTCTCCATGTGATTGGTTTCTGTGGGACAAAACAGGAAGTGAAATATTAGGTTCTCATAAACTTATGATTGAGAGTGGAATATCTGTCATAAACACGTGACTTTCCTGTGGTTAGCTTTCATCAAGTTCTTCTATGGTGCCTGATATGCCATGTGATGAGTCCTTCTCCTCCCTCACTCGTCTTCAGACTACGGGATAAGAGGCGTATGAGGCAATGCCACACTGGTTGCCCCGATTCCGGGCCATCTTGACGTAGCCGGCCTCTCCCCAGACCTCACCCCAGCTAGAGAAGCACAGGAGACAGAGTAGACCAGAAATCATTGCAGGGCTGTGTATGCGTATACACACATGTAACAGCATCTCCACAACTACTGCATATTATGGGGTTTTTAGTTTCACTGCAGTGCTGTGTGTGCATATACACACATGTGTGAATTAGCATCTCCAGAACCTATGCATATTTTGTATGTATTGTGTATTATGGGGTTTTAGAGCAACTCACCTGTTCTTCACCAGCCAGTAGTCTTGACCTCCTTGGGTTCCATAGCCCACCACTAGTACCCCATGAGTGACCTCAGTACTGCTGCAGTCAGAGTCATCGAACACACCTGGGAGTCAGAACATTTACCAATTCGTTACTCTGTCCGGATCACTGACACACACACACACACACACATGTACATACACAAACATACATACATACACACACATACACACACACTCACATGTACACAAGCACAAACATACACACATTCACCTTTTTGGCTATACTGTCTCACTCAGTAGCCTCCATTTTGCCAATCTACCAATAAATCAGTCAGTGGCTGCAGCACTGCATACCGGTGTGTCCCGAGCCGACCTGACCCACCTGACTCGTAGGACTGAAGGTTGGTGGCATCGATGGCCACGGACACTGGTCCCTCATTGGCCACACTGCCCTGCAGTGCCAACTCGTCGCCTGCAGTCACGTCAACAAACCCACGGCAGGAGGCTCCCACATCAGAGGGGTTGAAGTGGCAGGAATCGTCCTGATAGATTATAGAACATGGTCCTGTGTAACTTCAAATATGTCTCAATATGTCTGCCTTCAAATTTGTATCAAATTAGATAAATTGTACTTCTGAAGCCTTTAAAGGTGTTAGCATTAAAGGGATAGTTCGGTTTTTAACACATTGAGCCCCTTTCACGGGTTGTTTAAAATGAAATAAAGTGGTTGACACCAAAATCTTGATGATTGCTCCTGTCTCGGGTATTTGGGAAATATAGAATCGCCTCTGCCTGCCTTTAAAATGGCTGGCAATGGGCATGTGTTGTTTCTATCCTTAAAACACTGGTTTTAAAAAAAAGTGCTACTCATGGAGTGATTAGTGGCGCTTGCTGATGTTCCAACCCAAGTACCATAGCAAAATACAGTTTCTGTCATGTTTTATTTGCCATTTTGTAAGTCCCATTGGGATCTATTTGCTCCTTCATATAAACAAAGTGCCAAATAAAACATGACGGAAGGTTTATTTCGCTACGATACATGTTTTGGAACATCATTGAGCACCACTAACCACTTGGTGAGTAGCACTTTTTTAAATCCAGTGTTTTAAGGATAGAAACAACACATGCCCATTGCTAGCCATTTTGAAGGCAGGCAGAGGCGATTCTACATTTCCCAAATAGCCGAGACAGAAGCAATCGTCAAAATTTCGATGTCAACCATTTGTTGTTAAAAACCGAACTATGCCTTTAACTTGCTACTACAACATTATGGTACTTCCTAAGGAAACCTTTGAGTATCTGACAGCACCTCTCCTTCATAGGGGTACGAGTCCTCAGTGTCGACCCCTCCGTTATCTAGGACGTATTGAAAAGCTTGGTCCATCCAGCCTCCATTGCAGCCATGGTTTCCATAGGAACTAGAGCAGTCCACCAGCTGCTGTTCGCTCAGAGAGATCAGGCGGCCGTACTTTATACAGGTGTGAGACTCCAGCGCACCTGTCTGAATGGTGGGGTCACATATTAAGATTTTGTCCTCACACTCACACACACACACACACAGATGCTTCTTAGTAAGTTACCGTGCTAAAAGCCCAGCAGGATCCACATTCACCCTGGCATTTGACAGGTGTGACACAGCCTTTATCCCGCCAGTCCACAGAGTCAGCCAGTTTGGCAGCGTCCCCTCCTGGTGTGGAGTGTATTCTGCCTCTGTTTAGCAGCAATTTTGTCACATTGGAGGGGACCATGCTTCTGAGGAGGAGAGTCTGACGGAACTCGTCATTGTTCTGTAAAATCAAAGAAATTCTCCCTTGACATGTAAAAAAACCATTAATCTATTACTATATAGGTGACAACCATATTGTTTGGTGTTGTTTAGTGGCTCCCCTATACCATATCAGAGAAGTGGTTCATTCCCATGTGGTAGGTCTTGATTCCCTGATCAGCCAGGATGTTGTGGGCCAGGACCCTGCGGCGGGTGGAGAGCCAGATGTCTTTACGCCGAGCCTCCTCCTCAAGGCTCCTGTAGACTTTACCTGAAGGATAAACACATACACACAAACACAGGAGAGGCAGAACTAGCACTTTAGTCAGGAACACTGATATGTGGAACAAACAGATAAGTAGAAAAACATGAATACAACTGATTAATGTAATAAATTCATATAAATATTATAATAATTCTCTAGCTTCCTCACCAAACTTGAGCTTCCATGCGTGGAACTCCAGGTCCTCCAGAGAGAGGCTGGCACAGCTCACCACTGCCAGAGAGGCAGCTGCAAGGACCAACAGCTTCATACTGGAACACAAGACAAAAACACTTTAAAAAACACTTAAGCAGTTTATGAATTAATAGAGAGAGATTTAATATCTTACCTGTTTACCACTGCTATTGATGGTGAATGTCTGAAGGCTGATACTAATGGTGAATATGTAAAGACCGACTCTGACAACTCCTCTGCTGTGTTTTATTCACCATCCTCTGTGACCACAAGTTCCTGATCTGGAACTGACTGGGAGTGATGACGGAGTTGAACTTCCTTTAATGTCTTTCCTCATTCCAGATCTGAGCCCATGCCTTAGGCTACTTAATGGATCTGACACTGAATTAATAGTTTTTTTTAAGCTATTAATTAAATAGCAGTGTTCCTAGATGCATTGATGAATGACAAACCTTACATTTATGGTTATGGATAAAAATACAGTACGTGGAGACATACACTTGACAATGACTGTGTGTGTGTGTGCTTGCGTGTGTATGTGTGTGTGTGGGTGTGTGTGTATGAAATCTGAACCTCTCAACCTGTTTACGGATGACTTTTGTTGAAAGCAGTGAGATGTAATTTCTAGAGATAAACTTTATGAGTTGTAGTATTGTTTAGTCTCAAGAACTCTGTCTGTCTGATCAACTGAGTGCAACTTTGTTAACCTGTACAAAAGTTAGAACTTGTTCTTGAAAGAAGCTCAATTGCAAACACCTTAGATAACTTATAACAAGAAAATTGGGAGGTGGGGGTGGAATTACAGGATGTTACAGCACACTCAATGGGAGAACCAGTACTGATGAATACATGAAAACAAGTTACATTTGTGGTTTCCAAGCATGTGTTTTAAATTGGGAAAGAGCCACGTGAGGTGACTAAGTAGGTCATGTGACTAGGCCATGACTACACACACTAACCACTCTGTTCTTAATTCTAAACTAACTGATGTACCAGTATAACTTATATTCCAGTATAACTAAATACTTATTTAGTATTTAGCATTGACAGATTTCCACCAGCAGGAGTGTTAGGACACAAGAGTGTAAATCTCCAAGGAGGTTCCAAGGAGACATGAGGATAGGAACCCAAAGCTATATTGATGGATGAACACCAGTAGATGATGAGGTTCCATGGGTGCATCTGGCAGGTTCTAGGTACAGCATACTCTGACTCTATTTTTCTTTAACTGGTAGAACACAGCTGCCAATCACAGGTTCATTCCAAAGCTGTTTATAAGCATAGATCACTGTCACAAGAGAAACCTAGACCTCAAGTTACAGGCCTTATGTTACTGACATGACATATTGGAATAGAGGTTTTCCTTTCGCATGCGGTACACACATGCCAATCACATGGGGCTAAATATTTTGTTTGTATATTTTCAAGTTCGATCAGCAAAGTAATATGTTGGCACAGCATAATTTGTTTTATAGAAGACACAGTCAGCAAATGTCTTTGCCTGTGGAGAAACACACATTTAGTTGAAAGATTGAAATACACTGAGATTGTTTTGAGACGTAATACTCAAAATACATAATACTGTAATGCAAGACTAGATAATTTATCTCTTCTTCCTGGAAGGTCAAGACATGACATTTTGGCAGTCTGCATTAGTTAGATTGAAAAGTGTTGAATTGAACATTATTGTTGTTGCCTTTAATATTAATATGTTTTGAAGCTAGGAAAGTCTGCAATAAGGTAATTTGTGTGAATAAGGTAGTTTAAAAAGCTATTTTTAATACACATGTTTTTATAAAATTTGTATATTTCATAAGACATTTTCTGATATAGTCTTTAGAATGAACAGCTATGCCCTCCAAACTGATTTGATCTGGTCTCACATCAGAACCACCCTTTATCACATCACACACAAGATTATTAGAATTAATATTTATTTTTTTCAATAAAAACTATCAATTGAAAATTAAGTTGCATATAGTTTATAGATCACATTTTAGAAAATTCTTAAATATCTATTTAAAAAGGACATTGCTTTAGGGGAAAAACTGGCAGCATATTCCACAGAATATCTAATTAAAAAAAATGAAATGAAGTGAGTGTTGTTTGGTTGTCTTCACCCGCACTTTGTTCCTGTAATACAAAAAGAATTGAAATATTTAGTAACAAAGGAAAGACAAGAAACAAAAGTGAAATATTTTGTCGACTATCACAAAAGCTGCCACCAACTCACATTTAGACTATAGGATAAGAGGCGTATGATGCAATGCCACACTGATTGCCTCGATTTCTGGCCATCTTGATGTAGCCGGCCTCTCCCCAGTAGGTACCCCAGCTGTAGAAATGGTAAGAGAGACACTTTATTAATTCCTAAAGAAATACTAGAGCTTTAGGAGAGCAATATGGTAACTGAATGGAGCATAGGCTAAAGTTAACCTAACTGTATAGGGCAAAGGCTAACAGTAACTGTACAGTGTATGATGCTTAGGCTAATGATAACTGAATGGGGCAGGGCTGTCTCAACCCTCCCGCATTGGCTTTGGGACTCAATCATTTTAACCATTTCTCACGGTCTCACACCCGCTTTGCCATTTGTCATGGTTAGGAATTAGGCTATTCATTTTACTGCACAGAAATTCCCTTCAGTAAAATTAGAAAGAAATCGACAGATTCAAACTTCACGGCTCAATAAATCTTCAACAAAACGATCTTACAACCCAATATATGGGTCTATTCATGAGCGGTAGACAGACAATGAGCTAAAACCAGATTTTCGTACAAACAATATGTATTTAAAGAAATACTAACGACGAGCAGTCGTACAGTAACTGTATGGGGCATAGGCTAATGGTAACTCTGTAGGGCATAGGTTTATGGTAAATGTATGGAGCACTGGCTTAAGGTAACTGTATGGGGCATAGGAGTTATAACAGTAACTCATTGGTGCTCTTTGCTGTGAAGCGCTACGAGACATGACCTTTGTATAATGCGCTGTACAAATCAAATTGAAACTGAAACTGTGTAGGACATAGCCTAACAGTAACTGTGAAGGACATAGGCTAACAGTAACTGTGTAGGGCAAAGGCTAACAGTAATGTGTAAAGCATAGCAGGGCTGCCAACTCACACGCATTGAGCGTGAGACACACGCTTTTGACTGTCTTCACACGCGCACACGCCATACTTCCGATGTCACTCGCCGAAAATTCATTTCCCCGTTCCTTAAATAATAAATAAAAAAAAATAAAAAATCTCACTCCAAGGTTTTTTGAAAAGTTGGCAGCCCTGGCATTGTCTAACAGTAACAATGTAGGGCATAGGAAAATGAAACTGAAAGTGAGTTCCTAAGTGGGTTTGGTTAGAGTTGGCTGTACTTCAGTAGATTTTCATGTGTTTCATACCGACTGCACTTGGTGACCTTGAAAAGGGCTATAGGATATTTCCCAGTGGTTTCTCCTTTAAGCACTATTACTTGAGGTGCAATGCCATGTAACACCAGCCCACCTGTTCTTCACCAGCCAGTAGTCTTGTCCTCCTTCTGTTCCGTAGCCCACCACCAGCACGGCATGGTTGGCGTTGGTGCTGCTGCAGTACACGTCATAGAACACACCTGTGCAAAATAAGAACTTACATTAGAACACTTTGGCTCTGGAGCATATGTAAGTCATACAGTCAATTAATGAGTTAACCGATTAATCAGTTAATCAATTGCATTTATCCAGCAGCTTATACAACAGTCTTGCCTCATAGCTCTTCACAGCAAAGAGCACCCATGAGCAATGGATTCAGTACAGTCAATGCATTTGTAAAGGACAGCAATAAAGAGTATAGAAGAAGAACCTATCTGATCAGTTAGTCCAGCCAATAACGTAATAGTCAGTCAGTGAACAAATCAGTCAGTCCATTGAGTAATGGGTTGTATAAAGCCACTCACCAGATCCGTAGTTCTGGAAGTGTTCGGCATCAACGGCCACTGATACGGGCCCCACGTTGGCCACGTGCCACTTGAGAGCTGACTCATCTCCTCTGGGCGTCACATCAGCGTACCCACGGCAGGTGGCTCCTACGCCAGAGGGGTTAAAGCGACAGTAGCCATTCTGATGGACATGCAACAGTTATTTATAGACTATTATTTCTAGTAAAGTCATGTTACATTATTTCCAGTTGGCTCTATCATCATAGATAATATAAATAAGTCAAAGTCGTATTAAATATATTACATTAGCTCAAATAGGCTTTATATTCATATATGATATAGCCATATGAATCAAAGTCATATTGAATTCATATACTGCATTATCTTTAATTGGCTTTATGTTCAGATATGATATATTTGTATGAATAACAGACATGTTGGGTTAGTGAATGAGGCATATGGACATATCATATCATATCTGATGTAGAGATGTAGTCAACTGGAGATAACATAAGATATGAATTGAATTAAACTGATTTATATGGATATCCCTCACATAATTACATCGTCTTCATTCAGTGAGGCATACAGGCTACAACTACTCCACTAAAGGTTTAATATTCATAAGCATCAAAGTTCATACAGATGTCTATCACAAAATAGGATGATACCCTGCTCTGGTCATTTTTGAAGTTTTAGCAATGAAACAAGCTGATAAGAAGGGCTAAAGCACTTGCTGAGTAGATACTTGGCCCCTGATTAAAAAAAATATGCTTGTGTTCACATGCCCCCATACTGTATGATGCTGGTCATTACAGCTAACGGTTTAATTTAGTAATATTAGATCAATAAATAGAGCATAAATTGATACAGACGTCTATCACAAAATAGGATGATAGTGAGAACTAATATATGAATTTGACCAAAACACCAACGTTGTAAACATTTAGTGACCAGAACAGCACAGTGCCCCCTACTGCATGCTGCTGGTCATTGCACCCAAGTGTTCAACAGTAGCCTGCCTACCCTGGCCTCATAGGGGTAGTAGTCCTCCGTGTCCAGCCCTCCGTTGGTGCTGATGTACTGGAAGGCTGGGTCCATCCACCCCCCGCTGCAGCCCTGGGGGCCGAAGGGCCCGGAACAGTCTACCAGCTGCTGCTCACTGAGGGAGGGCAGGTAGCCATGCTTGATGCAGTAGTGAGACTCCAGCGCACCTGTCTGACATACACACACACACACACACACACATATGCTTAGGGAGGGTAGATAGTCTTTCTGATGCAGAAGTGAGACCCCAACACACACACACATGCACACACTCTCAGAAAGGCAGGTAGCCATGCTTGATGGAGTAGTGAGACTCCAGCGCACCTGTCTGACATAGGATGGAAGGATAAGCAGGTAGCCCGTGCGGGATTCCAGCACCTACACACACAGACTCACACTCACATGCACTCTCTATCTATCACACACACACACACATTCTCTTTTTCTCTTTTCGCACACGCACACACCCTCTCACACACTTACCGTGCTGAAAGCCCAGCAGGAGCCACATGCCCCCTGATTTTTGACAGGCGTCACACAGCCTTTATCCTTCCAGTTCACTGAGGCGGACAGATCAACTGTGCCCCCTTTAGGTGTGGAAGGGAACATATCACTTAGGTGGGACAGAGTTTTAGTCTCATTGGAGGGGGCCATGTTCTTAAGGAGGACAGTCTGACGGAACTCATCACTGTCCTGTGAGGTAAAGAAATTAAGTAGAATTCATTACCAATTATTTCTTAATTCATTATGAACTTATTAATTAATGGGGCAAATATATCGTACCATATCAGAGAACTGGTTGATACTCATGCGATATTTTTTGATGCCTTGATAAGCTAGGATGTTGTGGGTGAGGACCAGACGCCTTTTGGAGAGCCAGATGTCTTTACGATAGGCCTCCTCCTCCAATGACTTGTATGATTTACCTGAGAAGACATCATGGCAGGCAAACTCATTTATGCAGTAAGAACATGTTGGTAATAGTGGTTATATATATATATATATATATATATATATATATATATATATATATATATATTTATGTTTCTACATTATTTTATATCATATTGTATGTTTATGTAAATATTTTAAATAAAAATTATATTGTATTCTGGATGGACTGCAGCTATCCAGCTATTCAACCCTGCTACTGACCCCTTCTATATGGCACTATTTGAACCCCCCAAATGGTCCCCTATTTCCTTTCCCTTATTTTTCCTGTTGCTAATGGGTGCGGTGAAGCGATACGAGACATACCTTTTTTATAATAAATAAAAAAAAAATTAGTTGAATTTAATCTTTTATGTAAATGTATAAACATTATGTACATATGTTGCATGTTATGAATGTAAAATAAATCATATTATGTAAGAAATTATATCCTCACCAAACTTGAACTTCCATGCGTGGAACTCCAGGTCCTCCAGAGAGAGGCGGGCACAGCTCACCACTGCCAGAGAGGCAGCTGCAAGGATCAGCAGCTTCATACTGGAACACATGACAAAAACAATAATAATGAAACAATTTACATGCATAACACACAAAAATAAAAAGTCATATGTTATAGGTGTGCATGTAGAGGCAGAGACAGAGGGAAACAGACAGAGAGGGAGAAGCACAGAGATGGAGAGTTGGAGATATTTTACCTGGTTAAAGGGTCCTTGTTGTTAGCTGTGCTGTGGAATGATGAGGTGACTGACTCAGCTTGTCATAGATGAGGGGTGGAGGTGCCCTTTTATAGGCGTCACGGCCTCCTCACCAGCCTGATGCACGTGACCTCAACTTCCTTTTTGGCACCAATCAGTTCCTGTTCTGGCACCCCATTACCATCACAGAAGTAAATGCTGTCAGAGGAAATATGTCTATAAATATCATCAAATGTTTATATATTACTTAATCATGACATATATTTATAGAAAGCATAGTAGTATTTTGGTGTTACAACTGCAGAGCAAATAGATGTACAGACAGACAGACAGATAGATAGATAGATAGATAGAAATTCTATTGTTTCAGCAGCAAGCATACACATACAGCAAGCACACACACAGACAAAAACACCATTATCCAAGTCACATGGTAGTTGTCAACTTAGAGTGGAGCCATTCTAAAGAGCTACTGTAAAGGAAGAAATGTTCTTCGGAAGCTGTCTTTACTATCTGACTATCTGCAAAGTCTCCAACTGTAAACACTCTGTTGCCTTACAGATACCATCCATATGAGCGGTTTGACCCCTTATTAGATATTGAGAGTATTGGAATTCGAATATATGTATTATTATTCTCTTAGCTATATGCAGGTTATAGATTTATGTTTCAGTTAGGCCCCATTCAACATGTTTTAGTTTGTTCTATTCTTGCTACTCTCATCCTTAGAGATAAGGTGGAATATTATGTTGTTAGGTTGTTTTAGCTGCTTTGCACTGTCAGCATGTATCCTGCGTTGGTGGATAGCAGACCACGATGGCACTAATCATGGTCTGATTCAGTGCGGACCACGTCAACTGGGATGATCAACAGCATCTTCTGACGACCTGGAACCGGACTTAGGTCAGGTCACTTCCTTGTCTTTGTTGTAAATAAAAACTCTGTTCCTGATTGTTATAATAATTGTGTGATTTGGTCTCCTGTTCTTAAAGAGGCACTAAGTAAGTTTATAAGACCATTTTTGTGGTCATAAAATCGCTTAGAAATCGTTTTTTTCTGTTAGACTGGCCTGTTGTGTTGCAAATGGCGATTGAGCGCACCGCTGTATAGCCCTGCATAGTGAATACGGAACTTGCAACTTGTGAGAGAGCGTACGCCACAGCAATACATCTAGCTGTACAGAGCTCCCCCTACAGGTTTGCTGCGTTTAAGCAGGGTTAAAAAACAGACTTACTGAGTGCCTCTTTAAAATGTAACCCTTAAAAAATACTTTCAATATACAGTTTTCTTTCTTAATTCTCAGTTTTTTTAATCCTCTTTCAGCTGCAGAGTGTTTAGTGTTATTTTTAGATGCAGTTGTAATGTCATAGTTTTTATAGCCAGTAGTGTGTATTGTGGGCATGTTTGCAATGATAATGACTAGATTTTTTTGCGAGCATCTTATTTGTGATGATAATGACTAGATCATTTTTACATGACAAAATATCATGAAATTAGTTATTGGATTAGAGTACAGTGAGACTATAACATCAGGTAGGCAGAATAGCTACAGAAAATACAGATGCAAAAAAATAATAAATTGTAAAATTAAAGTGTATACATGTATATATTCTGTGTGTGAGGAGTGCTGTTGTAGGGTGTCCCAGTATACTGACTATGTGATGTGCTGTCCCAGTATTGAGTGTGAGTTATGAATGTGTGATGCTGTGGATGAGTCATTAAGAGGGATTGGGGGGGGGGCAGTAGAAACATGTTCATTGACATGTGAGCTGTGTGGGTATTGGTGAGGCATGTGCTTTGTTGTTACACAAACATGCAATCATGCATCAGGCTAAAGAACAGAAGAGTTTATGCAATAGGACAACCAAATACCAATTCAAATACCCACACATTCTTTCATTTTACAGTAAAGTACTTTTATGAGGAAAATAAAAATGTTCTCTGATTTCAAGTTGTGTTTTGACTTTCTTGAGTTTTTATTCTCAGATTCTCTGATGCCGATTGCAGACTATGATACTATTGTTCTTATATGTGTACAGTTGTTCATATATGTGTATGTTTTTTCCTATATGTGTACGGTTGTTCCTATGTGTACGGTTGTTCATATATGTGTATGGTTTTTCCTATGTATACGGTTGTTCCTATGTGTACGGTTGTTCTTGTGTATGGTTTTTCCTATGTGTACAGTTGTTCCTATAAGTGTACGGTTATTTCTATATGAGTTGTTCCTATATGTGTTCGGTTGTTTCTATATGTGTATGATTGTTCATATATGTGTACGGTTGTTCATACATGTGTACGGTTATTCCTATGTGTCTACGGTTGTTCCTATATGTGCACGATGAGCATATGCAGATGCAACAGGCTGTCAGTATGTCCTATACATTAACATAGTTTTGACTGGGATACCAGGCTGTAAAGTAAAGATGAGAATTTGTTGAAAGGTAGACGTCTCCACTGCTATGGGGTGGGGAGTGAGTCATTGTGTTGCATCACATCATGTGAGAATGTGTGTTATTCTTTTTGGCTCAAATGTGTAATACTCTTGTCTCATATCTCAGGCCAAATCTCCAGACTGCCTGACCATTACAGAACGAGAGAGTTTAATTTTATTATTAGAGAATGGAAGAAAATATTAAATTACTTTAAAGTAATAGAGAATTCATTAAAGAATGAGAACAATGACAAAAAGAAGCTCAAATGTGAAATGCACTCATCTAATGGACTTCAGCTTACTCTAATCTCGCGACTGTTTTTTCCAAAACACAGTTGGTCACTTAGTTAGCGACCTTCTTAGTCGCAGTGCCATGTCCCATTGACCACCAACATTACTGTAATGAATTAACAGCTGCAATATCATGTTAGGCAAGTGGCCATAGACAGGGAGACTTGCACAGAAGGTAGAAAGGATAAAGTACAGAAGTAAACATGGCTGAGCAAAACAACATCCACGAATAGGGACAAACACAGACCAAGAGAAAACAAACACAGACAGGTCCAAATGTAGTGTTTAGGGTCATTTATTTGCTTTGTATTGTTACAGTTGGTCATTTTGGTCTCATCCCAGAGCCACTAAACAGTTTCACAATCTCCCATTAAGATGACAAAATGCTGAAGTAAATTAAAGTAGCTCAGGAATCATGGCTATAATGACAGTACTGTCAGATTTCTCTGCTATTGCAGTGCACACTTTCCCTGGCTAATAGAGGCATATGGAGACAGAAAACCAGGGCTCTGGGCTCATATGATGCATACAGTAATCTGAGCACCAGGGGGCGCTGTAGAGACCAACTATTCCCAGGGCTTGCTAGAGATGTTGACGTGTGCACCTGCAAGTGTTCAATTGTGACATCAAAGCCCTCCGTCGCCAGGGGGCGGAGCCTGGGGCTCCTCACACCAGAGGGTAGCTGGATGCTGTGGCGATGCCACACTGGTTCTGTGCGTTCCTGCTCATCTTGATGTAGCCCTTATCGCCCCAGCTCAGGCCCCAGCTGGAGGGGAAACACAAACACGAACATTAAGATAACCACACGCACTGATCAATACAAACACAAACATCAAGATAAACACAAACACTGAGCTCTTAAACAAGCAAGCAGTATTTGCAGTATTAATATTACAGGTGAGCATAGGTAAAGGCCTTGAGTGGTCCCGTCTCTACTGGTTACCTGTTCTTGACGAGCCAGAAGTCCTTTCCATCCTCAGAGCCGTAGCCCACAGCCAGGACACCGTGATCCAGAAACTCACTGCTGCAGTCAGGCTCATCATACACACCTATCAACCATACGTTCAACTCACTTAGCAACCAACTTTTTGAGTATTTACAGTATGGTCAACTGACCTAGCAACCAATAGAGTTATTGAGTCTACATTCAATTCACCTAGCAACCAAAAGATTTATTGAGTATATACGTTCAACTCACATAACAACCAACAGAGTTATTGAGTATATACAGTATGTTCAACTGACCTAGCAACCAATAGAGTTATTGAGTATACATTTAATTCACCTAGCAACCAAAAGATTTATTGAGTATATACGTTCAACTCATCTAGCAACCAATTGAGTTATTGAGTATATACAGTATGTTCAACTCATCTAGCAACCAATTGAGTTATTGAGTACGTTCCACTCACACATCATTCCTAGCCAGCAACCAACAGTACTAGAGTATATCTAATAGTAATAGAGTATACAAATATCTGTTTAACTCACACACCCAGCAACCAATACAGTACTAGAGTATATCTGTTCAACTCACCAAGCAACCCACAGAGTTATTGAGTATACCTTTTTAACTCACACACCTACAATAGCAACGAATAGTTATTGAATTGAATTACTCACTCTAAGGCAGCGTGCAGTTATCCAATACAGTGTATGAATCACTTAGCAAGAATCAGCTCACAATTCACTCTAAACAGTAGACTCACTTTATACAAGTTACAACCTGATTTACATATTGTTTAGTTAACTGCTTTAATGTATAAACTTCTTTATATACAGCATATACACCACCACAACATCCCTAAATGCGTGTTGGACTGGTTTATGTTCTGTCAGAACCATCGATACCTGTATGTGTGTTGGACTGACCTGACTCGTAGAGCTGGAAGGAGGAGTGTCCAGCATCAATTGCCACGGAGACGGGCCCGACGGTTGCCACGGCCTCCTGAAGAGCATCCTCATCGCCACTGGTGATGTCCACGTAGCCAGTGCAGGTAGCACCCACACTGTCGGGCTTGAAACGGCATTTGCCATCCTGAGGGAAATGAAGACAGGGGGAGAGTTTTAAGATAGATAGATGAGATACATCATTTATTTCTCTTGGATAAATGATGTATCTCATGGGATAATACAATTTAAGTTAAGTGTCTTTATTGTTAATTTCTCTACATATACAGAATATACAGAGGAATCTAAATTATGTTTCTTGCAATCCCACACGTGATGCTCGTGGTCAGGAGAACCAGAGGCCACTGCATATACACGTGCCTCCTGCTTATGGCATATCTATGTATGTATGTATGTGTATATATATATATATATATATATTTATATATATATATATATATATAGAGAGAGAGAGAGAGATAGATAGATAGATAGATAGATAGATATAGCAAGTTTAAAACCAGTGACTTGAGTGCCTCTTTTCACACACACAAGACAAGCTCAAGCCTAACTGTTGTGAAGTTCATGATGAAGCCGATTAAAACAGCATTTTGGCCATGTCCTACTAATCCTGCCAATGGCTCTTTACAAACATTGAGCACTGTTATTGGTCTTACTGAGCTTTGGCTTAGCCCCCATAGTGCATAGCTAGTGCCTGCAGAGGTGTGTCTAGGTTTCTATGCTTAGACCTGCCGGTAATTCCTTTGTCCATATATACTGTATATATATTATTCAGCTTGACATTTGCAAATCCTGTCCACAAGGTGTCAGTGTTGTTCAATAATACAGTGCTATCAGCGCCTGCTATGCATCATACATAGCCTGTCCCAAATGTCTTATTATCTTAATGTAGCACCACTTGGATCCATGGTGGAATGTTTTCCAATCTCATTTTATACTGTGTATAGGGCTGAAATTACAGTAAAGAACACTTTACTTGACTTGGCTATCTGTGGTGTACTTACCACAGCCTCGTAGACGTAAGACTCCTCAGTGTCAATGCCACCGTTGGCCTGAATGTACTCGAAAGCCTGGTCCATGAGTCCCCCGCCGCAGCCCATGTTGCCATAGTCACCAGAACAGTCCACCAGCTGCTGCTCACTCAGAGACACCAGCTTGCCCGTCTTCTTAAAGTTCTGCCCCTCCAGAGAGCCAGTCTAATAGGGAGACGGAGAGTGGGGAGGGACAAAATACACTCAGATGTCAAGACGGTTATAGGAGTCAGTCAGCTAGGCCTAATTAAACAGTTAATGTTGTTTAGAACGGAAAGATTCTGTAAGACATCTTGGCAGGTGTGTGTATTGTCCATAAACACTTTACATACTTCACACACTATATAACACATTAAATAATGTTAAGCATATATTTGTCAACCATTTAAGCAAATAAAAGACGAAGCACACACACGCACACACACACACACACACACACGTCAGTGGCCAAAGACACTCACGGCACTGAAGGCCCAGCAGGATCCACACATCTTCTGGTCCTTGACCTCAGTCACAAAGCCCTTCTCCCTCCAATCCACCTCTTTGGGCAGGTCCCCCACCCTGAGCAGGCCCAGATAGGCACTCCCAGCCTGGGTGCGGTTGGAGCGCTTCAGGTACCCGTGGAACACAAGGGCTCTGTACTCCTGGTTGGTCTGTTGGGCCAGAGCATGTGTCAGTGAAACTTGTTTCACCATAGGAGCTAAATCTAAGTGGGTTTGGCTCCTCAATGTCTATCTGGAAGTGGCCTATGTAGATAGTATTTTAACAACATTATAATAATATAGTATAGTATAGTAAAAGAACGAATTAAGTAGGGTTGCCCTAATGGTGATATTATTTTTGCTTCATTGAACATGGATCTGTTTATATCTATTTCATAACAGCTGTGTGAAATATATTTTTGTCATGAGGCCTGCAGTATAATTAAAAAACACATTTTAAAAGGGGAAATGAAATATTTAATATTGTTCTATGGCTTAAGCTGTTATTATGATGTACGGTTTTGATTGTGTGTTATTATGATGTACGGTATGTTTATGTTGGCATTAATAGTAATGTAATTTTTGGTACTGGCTTCCGTGCTTATAAAAAAACTGAATGTATCTGCGATGGTTGTTTATGTGTTCTGAAAAAGCTGAAGTGGTACAGTACCAGGTCAGCAAAGTAGTTCATTCCCAGGCGGTAGCTCTTGATGCCCTGGTCAGCCAGCACATTGTGGACCAGAACCAGTTTGCGGTTCTCCAACCAGGTGTTCTTACGCTGGGACTCCTCCACAGGAGAGACGTAGCTGCGCCCTAGAACACAGGAACCGCAGAGACAGTTTTGAACACCACTGAAGGTACACGACAGAATCCTTAAACAGAACAATCCATTTGAACAACAGAGCAATCAGAAAGAATGTGGATCAGAACAATAGCACAGAATCCTTAACCAAAGTTCTCCAGTCAGAAAGAATGTGGTTTAGAACAACAGATCAGAATCCAGAAACACGAGTTTAATCAGAGAAAATTTCCATTCAAAGTGTTTTAAAATTCTTTTCTGCTCTCATGTCTCATCGAACTTCAGCTAGGTTTTAGACGGGAAGCAAACAGACTCTCCACCCAAAGGAAATGAAACCCATAAGGAAACACCTTCATTAATGCTTTGTGGCAGATGCTTATATGGTGCTGATCTAAGACATTCTACTAAGAGGTTTCTCTATCAAGGGGAAAGGCTCTCAATCCTGTGTCCTTTCGGATTTTACTGAGCCCTCAAACTTTGGTTTTGTTGCCCACAGCTCATCAACGTGTACAGTCGGATTAAAAAAACAGAGATTTAATGTGTGTAGCCTCACCAAACTTGAGCTTCCATGCATGGAACTCCAGGTCCTCCAGAGAGAGGCTTGCACAGCTCACCACTGCCAGAGAGGCAGCTGCAAGGATCAGCAGCTTCATACTGGAACACACAATAACAAATGACTTATGACAATCATGTCTTTATGTCTTTTATACAAGGAAAAGGAACTCTACTGCATAGGAAGTGTAGGAGAGTGTGTGTGTGTGTGTGTGTGTGTGTGTGTGTGTGTGTGTGTGTCTAGTGGTTCCTCTCACCTGTTAGTTGTTGTGTCTTGTCCTGACGTCTTTAGACCTTGCCTGTAAGATGGTTAGGTGTCAATCTTTCCTTGAGCTTTTATAGAACACCTCCAGTTTCCTTCCGTCAGCTGACAGTCACACAGTAGTCATAACCAGGAGAAATTACCTGACGGTGCTCACCAGTGTAAAAACATAGAAACATTACCGTATCTTTAAGGGAAATTACCACACACATTTTTGGAGGATTCATTTGAATTCGAGAGTGTGTTTTGAGCAGTCTACCCTGCACTGAAATCATTGTTGTGAAATGGAAAAACATATTGATGGAGGAATCAAGGCGCATGTTAATCAAATTCTAAAAAGGTTGTTGATTCTTGAAGGTCTCCTAGACTATCTATAAACTGTTAACTCTTACTTAACGTAAGGATGATCTTAGTCTACTGTAAGAAGTAAATTTCTCACAAATGTGGTAGTAGTTCTAGCACTTTCTCTCTCAACTTCTGTTTCTTGTCATGCCTTGGGTCAGCCCTGGTATTTCTGGAGGTTATTACTGGTATGGGAGCCAAATAGGGATGTTAGTTAACCACTCTTAATGGAAAGTTGACTGCAGTTTCCACTGCCTAAAAGAAAACATATTTTTAGGTTCATATGGGTAAGTATTTCACTGAAATGTATTTCCAAGTGATGATTTCATAACCCACGCAACAGCAGACAACAGATGTGCATGATCCTACAACCGTTATGAAATGTCATTCTGCCTCACAAGCATTGCATGACTATGTGAGTGGAGGCCTTTCTGGATTATTTACAGACAAGTGTAGTTGTGCATAAAAAAAGACAGAAGTCAAAGTCAGGTTTGTGACATGGGAAAAAAAGGGGAACATCCTGTACATGAGACTACATTTCCTGTTTACCTCAGCAAGATGCTGAAGAGCTTTCAGCTGTCATTCTGTCCGAAGCAGAAAATACACAAAATGGCATTTTATTTCATGGAACTGAAGTTTCTTGGAGAACTCACTGATTCTCTTGTCCTACGTTGTCTGTTTATCTTTTATCTTTTATGTTATGTGTCTCGTGATGGTGGCAGAACATGAGGTGTGACACAGAGGGAAATAAAAGAACTGCTGTGTCACTCTAAAGCAATAAAAAGGGGTGGCAGACCAAGATCATGACTCGGGATGCTTAGAGGGACACAGCACCTTCAGCAGGGACTCGTGGAGCTTATAGGATTCATAATAAGCTCACACACACACACACACACACACACACACACACACACAAACGCATAAAGTGAGCAGCACACACACAGTGAGCACACACAAACACACACACACACACACACAGTGAGCGCACACATACTGTGATAACAAACACACAGTAAACACAAACACACAGTCAACACAAAAACACACGGTGAGCACACACATACACTGAGCACACACACACACACGCACACACACAGACACACACACACACACATACACACACACACACACACACACACACACACACACAGTGAGCAGCCACTCTTTGCATTGGTACAGTGGGACCAAGCATTCAAGCATTCACAGTGAGCACTCATACACACAGTAAACACACACACACAATGAAAACACACACACAGTGCCTTGGTACACTGGGGCAGAGGATTCACAGTGAGCACACACACACACACACACACACACACACACACATACACAGTGTGCATTGCCACAAGAGGGAAACAGATTAGTAATTGTGCAGTTGAAGAGCATTTCTAATAAAGGCCTGTGGCCTTCTATAGCCAGGTAAATGCTTAAGCAGGCATTAGTGATGAGTTATTTCTCTTATTGTGTCTACTAAGTTCTAACAGAATGGGTCACGGAGATAGATGGAGATTTGTTTGGCCAGTTCGTTTGGATTTACCTGTGTGATCTGTTTGTGTGTCTGTGTGTGTGTCCCTAGTCTGTGTGCCTGTCTTTGGTCTGTGTTTCTGTCCCTAGTGTGCCTGTGTTTCCATAGTCTGTGTCTGTGTGTCTGTCTTCAGTCTGTGTCTCTCATTAGTCTGTGTATGTCTGTGTGTGTGTGTGTGTCTGTCTGTCTTTAGTGTGTGTCTCTCATTAGTCTGTATGTGTGTGTGTGTGTCTGTCTGTCTGTCTTTAGTGTCTCATTAGTGTCTGTAGTCTCTCTGTGTGTGTCCTTGTTTGTCTTTGACAGGGAGGTCAAACCTATCATGACATTGTTGCTCTCTCTCTCTCTCTCTCTCTCTCTCTCTATCTCTCCTTCTCTCGTTTGTGTGTGGCTAAGTGTGTGGGAGGAGATGTCGATACTTCACAGAAAGTAGTCAGGTAACTGAGAGTGTATCTTAGTAAGTATAGTACTGTAAGTATACATTCTTATAGAAGATACAGAATAGAATATAGGAGATACACTCTCAATCACCTG
>JAGFZM010000073.1:149267-163377 GCA_017657215.1 Limnothrissa miodon
GTGTGTATGTATGTATGTAAATGTGTGTGTGAGTGTGTATGTCTTTATTTAAATTAACATGCTTTATTTATAAATATATTACAGGTCATTTTCACTATTATAAATGTGTGTGTGTGTATTACCATTTCCATGTTTTGTTTTTGAAGATTGTAGCTCAATTTGAATATCGGTAAATGATTGTCTGATTGATTAATTGTCTTGTTGACTGAAAAAATGGTGTGTGTGTGTGTGTGTGTGTGGGGGGGGGGTGTTTGTGAAAGGGCTCAGAGTAGCCTTTAGAAAACAAAGTGTTTGGAGGTTGGTTTTGCAAATACATGTGATGAGGAATCAAGACTAGCAATCTGTAACCATGGTTTAAATCTCTTATGATGTGTACGCCCGGGCAGAGTACGCCAGAGTGTGCATTTAGCCCCATTTAAGCCTAGCCTAGTCTAGCATACAGCATAAACTATAGCCTGCTAGTAGCCCAGTCTAGCATAACCTCCTAATATGGTTCAGTCTGTGGTAGCCCAGTCTAATATAAACTCATATTCTGGTATTAGCTCAGTCTATCATAAACTCTCATAAACTAATCTATTGCTAATCCATTCTAGCACAATACTCATATTCTAGTAGCCTACTAGTCCAGTCTAGCATCCTCATATTCAACTATAGTCCAGACTAGCATAAACTCCTATAGTATTAGCCCAGACTAGCATAAACCCCTAATCTATTGCTAATCCAGTCTATCATATCATAAACTCCTAATCATAGGATAAACTCCTATAGTAATAACCCAATCTAGAATAAACCCAATCTAGTATGGTACTGTTGGTACCATATGGTACCAAGTCTATCATAAAGTCCTATATTAGCCCTGACTAGCATAAACGCCTAATCTAGAACTAATCCAGTCTAGTATAAACTCCTAACTGGACTGGTCTTAAGTTTAAGCACCAGGTTTAGCCCAAAGTATAAACGGGGATAATGTGTGTTTGCTTTAGCATAATTTAGGCAATAAAAGGCAGCTATGTGGTAACATGCGAGGGAAAATAGTCTTCCTATTTTGGCTCCACACTGGCCATATAAAACGCTCTCTTGTCAACAGAATGAGTATTTCTGGACTGCTGGATTTATTGGGTCGTCATGGGAGCAGTCTGGAGGAACCGGATCCCAGGAGGCTCATTCCTCGCTTGATGGCCCCTCACATGTTTTCCGATCTGAGGAGCCGTTAAACAGTGGGGGAATCTTCCAAGAGTGTCGAGTATTAAAACAGGCCAAATGACTGACATCATTGCGGCGCACTTGGGAAGGTGAGGGCTGGACGACATGTTTTGGAGTTGGCCATGACACGTAACTGGAGGTCACAACCTGCAGGTTATGCGATTGACACATACCATAAATAAATGACACAAAGTATTGATTTATCAGTCTATCTCAGTATCTATCTATGTCTATTTATCTATCTATCTATCTATTTCTCTCTCTCTCTCTCTCTTTATATATATACAAGGAAGGCCAAGAGATGAGCCCGGGAGTGGGCTTATTCTGTAAAGTGAAAACCTGTGTGAATCAATTAATAACCCAGGTGTTTGAGGTCACTGTGTGCAGTCTATAGGAAAAAAGAACCAGGAAATTTGATGCAACATTGTCTGAATCTGACCTGACAGCCATTGTTAAGTTGGATGTACAGTATACACTTAGTGCCCCATCTATTGTGATGTGTAAACACCAGGGCTCAGTTAATGCTAGCAGCTGATTTACTGTAGTCTGCCTGCTGGTCTGCTGTTACTGTTTCTTATTCTTTTTCCTGCCAAAAGCGCTCAGTGATCTCAAACAATATGACTACTGATTCATTCACACAGTTGGACCACTGGCACCACATTCATTACAGTAAAATTAACTCAACATAGATTGCACAGCAGATAATTACCTTTCACTATGTGGATGTAATACAGTAAAATTAATGCATAATTATTTACATTACAAATATTTATTGACAGTACAATCCAAAGGTGAACGCATTTCAAATCAAATTTAAAACGATATCTGAAAAACCTTGACAAAAATGCAAACTTCTGGGATGTTTGATTTGAGTGGCACCTCCCCTATAATCAATAGAAGTCTCATGTCCACTATATAGCTAATCTTTCACAACCACATACTGTTCTCCATTGCCTCTGCTAGTCTTGCAGAACTAAACACTGTACTTCATAGCTTGTGCTAGTCTTTCCCAGACACATACTGTTCTCCATTGCCTCTGCTGATCTTTCACAGCCACATACTGTTCTCTATAGCATGGCAATGATGGCAGCCTTGCTCCGTATGTTGGTAGGGGAACTAACTCACTAAACACAGTCACAAAAACACAGTCTTAACCCATTCATGTCTGACCACTGGCCTATCAGCATCTTAGTTTCAGTAAGACAACCATAAATAATAACAATTTAAATAAAAATACTTGTTTTTAAAAAAAGAAAAGGGGAGAGCTCACTCAATGACAAAATTGAACACACACATAAATAAACACACACACACACACACACACACACCTACACACACAGACAAACACACACACACACAGACACACACACACACACACACACACACACACACACACACACACAAAGGAGTGGGTTGGTTATCACTGTTTCTGTGGTTCCGTCTCTTAATTCCTTCAAACAGAATGAGTTTCTCTTCACTCTCAGGGTCCAAGTGGATTAGGGTTTGGGGAGGATTGAGCTCTGAGCTTCTCCCTTACACACACACACACACACACACATTCACGCAGGCCAAGAGGAAGAGGTGATGAACAGTAGGAGGAATAATGAATAATGAGGGAGAAAGAGACAGAGAGAGAGAGATAATGAGAGGAAAAAGAGAGAATATGGGAGAGACAGAGCGAGTCCAGTAGTGTCCAGGTCTGGCTCCAGGGTTTGTGTCTCTGCCCACCGTATCCTTATCTCCATGGCGCACACACGCCGAGCTGGAGGGCAGCTCTGGCCTCTGGCGGGTGGGGGTGGGGGTGTGGGGGGGGGTGCCGAGGATAAAAGGACACCGCTCTACAGCGGGACCGGCTCCAAGGCCTAATTGGGTCGAGCCAGCGGCTGGTCGATGGCGCGGCTGGTCGTTAAAACCAGTAGAGCTCCTTGCCTTTCTTCTGGGGCTGGAGTCCTGGGGCCGAACACACAGATGCACACAATAGAGCCCGTGGTGAGGACAACGGACAGCCGTCGTCATGGCTGCAACCTAATCCAAACACTCGCTAAAGGGAAGAGGAAACCAAACACTGTACTACTGCAGCATTATGCTACCTATAGCATGTTTAAATACATTATGCTACCTACGGTATAGCATGTTTAAATATATTATGCTACCTATAGCTTGTTTAAGTACATTATTGAGCCTATAGTGTGTTTACATACATTATGCTACCTATAGCATGTTTAAATGTATTAATAATGTAAAATATGCTATTATGCATGTTTACATTTCTGATGTTGCCTAGCATGTTTACATTTCTGAAGGCCATTTTCCTCGAATACATATATTTCAAGTTTGTGGACTATTCAGGCTCTAATGGGGAATCACATTGTAATATGTGTTGTGTATGTGTAGTTCTCTTTAATGCATTCTACATGATAAATTATAAATCTTTAACCTGAAATGCTCCACACAATCTTGTTAGCCATTAAGAGATGTGTGTAATTCAGCCCTGTGTGAGTGTGTGAGAGAGTGTGTGTGTGTGTGTGTGTGTGTGTGTGTGTAAGTCCTCTTAGCTGAGTATTGTATGTGGTATATATATTAACAATGTACTGTGTTTTTTATTATACTCTGAATGGTTGACACTTGAGAAAATGAACTTCTGCTCAGTTAGTGCACTAGTCAGTATTTGCACTATTGATTGTGTTAATTCTACACTACGAGACACAACATTTGTATAATGTGCTGCATCAATAAAATAAAATTGAATTGGTTTAATTCAAAATGTTTTTTTCCTGCCTTGAGCAGGTGTACTGATTGATTCACAACCTATTTCTCCTCTCTAACTGTCCGAGGAGATTAGTCTGCTGGTGCGAGAGGAAACCATGTTGAGTCTCACCTGGGTCCATGTTGAGCGCTAATGTCTGGGCCACATCGCTAGCAGGTAGCAGGCCTGGCCACGCGGAGCTGTGCTCCAGCTTGCCCACCTCGTAGTGGCTGGCCAGAGGGGGCAGGTGGGGGGGGTCTGACGGCCGGCATGAGCAGGGGCCCGTAGTGCGTCTCCAGGCCCGGGGGCGAGTAGAGTTCATGGAGGGGCCGGGGGGGGCCCGTAGGCCTGACCCTGGGAGTAGCTCCAGGACTCCGGAGGGTGGGTGTGCGGGTGGGGGTGGGAGTGGGGGTGGGGGTGCGGATGAGGAAGCCCAGGGTGCAGAGCGCCGTGAGCGTAGGGGTCCATGGAGTAGGGGGCGGCCCCGGGGTCACAGTGCCCTCTGCTGGAAGGGAGGGCGTAGTTGCTGTCCCAGAAAGACGGAGGAAAACTGCGCCGGTTGACTGGGGAGCCTGAGGAGGTGGAGGAAGAGGACAGGAAGCTACGTCGGCACAAGACAGAAATGGAGGCCAGCCACAAACACAGCCCTATCAGATATACAGTCATAACCCTCTGATAGAGACAACACACACACTCACACGTACAGCACACACACACACACACAAACACACCCACTCATACATGTACAGTACACACATACACACACACACACACACTCGTACAGGTACAACACACACACACACAGATGCACACACACATACACATACATACAAATGTATATAACATTCCAGCACTTGCTGTCACTGCAATTCCCCGACTATGAATCTCCTTTCATCTGACCTTAAATTCACTCTAACTTCTAAAACACTGTCATCACTACTCCCCCTTTTCCTGAACTGCATTGAGTGTGTGTGTATGTGTGTGTATCCGTGTGTGTGTGTCTGTGTGTGAGTGTGTGTGTGTGTGTGAATGTGATTTGGAGCTTCAGTAATGTTGTTAGCTTAAGCCTCTTTTATGAGCAGGCTGCCAGTGGATGTCAGACTCTCATAGTTTCACTGTCCGGACCTTTAAGTTGCATCCCAGAAACTGTGTGTGTGTGTGTGTGTGTGTGCATCCCAGAAATTGTGCAAATCTCTCTGCCATCCCTACAGCTCCACAGTGGGGTGAGTGTCACACTAAAGTGAACCTGCATGAATATGATTAACTGTTGCGTATGTATCAGAACAACTCTGTTCAGGCTACTAATCACCTTATTAAACAGGCAATAGCTACTAAACACACATTTAAGGTTTTTTATTTTGAGAACTAATTCCCTTAAAGGATATACCTTAATACTGAATTTGAAAAAGACTGTTAAATTTAGAGTGTTGATCCTACACATACCTTTGCCAACCATGCCCAACCTGAGGATGCGTTGACCAAGCAGGCCTGTGCAGGGTGCACAAGTGTATGTGTGTATATGAAAACTGGCTGCTCATGCCCGCCAGACTGTTTCCACCGCCTTGTTCAGCCATTTATGATAAATGCTGAAAATATCATCCAGGCCAAAGAGACCTTTACAAGACTCATCTGATGCCAGCCTGTGGTTCGGGTGTCAGGACAGGCTCATAAAAATGGCAGCAACAAGCAGGATCAGAAGGACTCTGGTACGGTGGCCATGTTTTTAGCCAGAAGACCAGTCACCTTAGTGACAGGCAGTATTTAAACATCCAAGGCCCTCTTGCTTAACATGTCAATGGGAAGGGCTTCACATGCACACACACATACACACACACACACACACACACACACACAACACACACACACACACACACACACAGATATACACATACAAACACACACATACAAATAGATAGATAGATAGATAGATAGATAGATAGATAGATATGCATATGAAAGGGGTGAGAGAGAGCTGAAGGAGAGAGAGATTGCAGGAGCAGAGAGAAGGAGGTGCAGAGAGGCTCATCAGTGTATCTTGTCAGCCTATATAAGGCAGCAGTAGCACATACACACACACACACACACACACACACACACACACACATGGCAGTGGCCTAAATCACTCACTGTGCTGACATGTCTCACTCTTGTGTCTGATCTGCAGTGCAGCTCCCCCCCTCCACACACACACACATGCACACACACACACACACAACTGTACTCCCTGATGTCCCCACCTGTTGTTTTCTCTGACCCCCTTCACCCTGTGTGGAATGTCAGGAGGGAGTTTTTTTGTTTTTAGCCTTTCCTTTTATATTTAGACTATTCCTCTGCAAAAAGATCCCCGTGATGCGCCCTCAAATCAAACAGCCGAGGGGGGTGGGGGTGGGCATGGGGATGGGGGTGGATGAGTGGGGCAAGGGGTTAAGGGGAGGGTGGGGGCATTTGAACGTGATACACCCACGCGCCTCTGCACTTACAACCACGTATAAACATAGTATCTGTTGGAGGGCAGGAAGTGGGTTTGCCTACTCAATGAAGATGTCATAGGACAGAGAGAGAGAGAGAGAGAGAGAGAGAGAGAGAGAGAGACAGAGAGGGAGAGAGAGAGAAGGGGGGGATGGAGAGAAAGAGAGGATTAGAGAGTGGGAGAGGCAAAGAAAAGGAGAGAACAAGGGATAGAGACAGAGACCTTATATATTTGTCATACTTGGTACCTCATCGTAATTTGTGTGTAAACTTGTTCTGCTTTGGCAATGCAAAAATGTTTGTTTTGACAATAAAGCCCACTTGAACACGACTGAATTGAATTGAGAGAGAGGGAGAGACAGAGACACTGACAGACAGAGCTAGAGAGAGGGAGAGAGAGGGAGAGATAGCAGGAATGGAAGAGGCACTGACAGACAGAGAAAGAGAGAGAGGGAGAGGAAAAGAGACTGACAGAAAGAGAGAGAGAGGAAGAAAAAGAGACTGACAGAGAAAGAGAAAGAGCGAGAGGAAAAGACACTGATAGAGAGAGGAAAAGGAAAAGAGAATGACAGACAGAGAGAGAGAGTAGAGGGAGAAAAGGATAGGAAAATAAACTGCGAGGGAGAGGGAGAGAGGGAGAGGAAAAGAGACTAACAGAAAGAGGGAGCAGTGTCATGCCTTCATGTTACTACAGAAACAGGTGGCATTGATTTCTGATTTACGGTGAGCCAGGCACGCATGTCTAGTGTAGGGTGCAGACAGGGGAGGTCTGCTGTGTGCAGTGACCAATCACTCTGACCCACTCAGCATGAACACATACCACCGCCAGTGCCTCCATCTCCACACACACACTCACACACACACACATCACATACACCAGTCAATGCCACTATGAACTTGTATGGCCTGATCCATGTTATGGAATTTATAGGATTTGTTGTACTTAGCTGCAGGGGTTGTGCAAAATTCAGCAAAATTAAAAAAAAAAACAATTGTCTCTGGGTTGACCTGGAGATATTTTGCACAGATGCCCAACCACCCCCCCCCCCCCCCCCCCCCCCCTCCCCCCCCCCCCCCCCCTTGTGAACCCCCCCCAGCACCCCCCCCCCCCCCCCCCCCCACACACACACACCCTCATCCCCACCCCCCTCCCCGCCCAAGCCTCACTTACCCCTTCACCTGTCTGAGCCTCACCTGCGTCAGCCGTCCGGCGCTTGCCTTCCCCCTCCATGAATGAGCTTAGCGCACGGGAGAAGTGCTCGTCCACCACGCTGCTGATGTCTCCCTGGTAGTAGGTGAAAAGGACGCAGCGTGAATTCAGGTACTCGGCGTCGGGGACGTCCTGCTTCTCCTTGGAGACAGACGCCTCCACCGCTGAGGCCAGAGCTGTGAATGAGGACGAAGAGGAGGCGGAGGAGGAGGAGGAGGAGGAGGAATGGGACGCACTGACACTAGCCACCACGGCTGAGGTGCTGCTGTCCGTGCACGACGCAGAGCCCACGCTCTCCATGAACTCCCTTGAACGAGGAGAAACACTTCTCACACCAACTGAAGCCTACACACACAAACACATAAACAAACAAACAAACACACACACACACACACAGTGTGAGAGAGAGAGAGACCACCATGGACAGTTGTCAAAGACACACAGACACACACACACACACACACACACACACACGCATGCATGCACGAAAGCACATACACTGCCTTGAAGGACATGAGTGGACAGTAGTCAGGAAATAACTGCAGCATTTAGGTGGTGTTAAGTGTATCATTCTTTCTCTCTTTCCATCAGGTGTGCGAGTGTGCATTAATACAGAACAGACAGCAAGTGTGTGTGTGTGTGTGTGTGGTAGGGGAGGTTTATGTGTGTATATTCCCCCTACTAGTGTGTACAAATGCAAATGTACATATGCACATGTTCAGATTACCTCAATATATCTAATCATCACCCTTCTAATTATTTGTGCGCTCCTTTGTTCTTTGTTAGAGTTACAACATCTCAGAAGCTCCTATAATACCCAACGATTCAATCAATATATTTCATTATATGAACAATTGGAAATCTGAATAATAAGAATTACTACTTTGCTATAAAGTTTTTTTTCCTAAGCTAGCATGAAAAACTGCATAAAGTAATAACAAAAAACAGCGGTAATGGAAATGACAATGTCATACCGGCAAATTGCTGATGAAAGCGGAGGCAGCTGGCGTGTACGGTGTGTAGTGTCCATAGGCTGGGTGCATAACATCCAGACAACTCATGATCACCTCCGTCGACTCCCTCGGGCTACAAGTGCCGCGCTCGCTCGTGTTATAGAAGTAAACGAGCGCGGGACAGCATTCCCGTTGCAAACGAACTCCAGAGTCCAGTCAATCAATGCGCCACTGACCAAGCGCGCTTCGCGGAGTCACCAATACGCACGACGACAGCTGCGCACGGCGAACAGCGAGGGTGGTTTATAGCGGAGAATGACGAACAAGATTGTTCTTTACATGTCAACCCCTCCCACCGCGCCGCGGATCTCTCTCTCTCTCTCTCTGACATCTTCAGCGTGTGTACATAGCTATGACATGTGTGACGAGGTTTCTCGTGTCAAAGTCACCACTTACATCTTTTTCACTCTCTAAAGTAATCAGCTTTTTGTGTGCATTTCTCTGTCCTACACTAATAGAATGGAATCCACCTTAGGGAACCATATCTCATTCATGATCTGTCTATCAACACACTTACTGGTGTTAATTTCCTAGTGTCATATTTAAGAACAGAGATATGTCAGTGATGCTGTTCAGTAGTTCCACACATTTTTGCTAAATATTTCCGTTTGAGAGGTCAAATCCTGATTTAAATATGAGGCCCCATGAGCATCAGCGCATTGCTTCAGGAGGACATGAGTAAAGTCGGTGTAACTCTGGGATGGATTGTCAGGGTGGCACATATGTGTGAACTCTGGAGTACATACCCAGGCTACGCCAGCAAATAGAGGGGAGGGAAATAACTCCGCTCAGATCAATGACCAATGAAGCTTCCTATAAGATCCACATGAAGACCCCCCGACTGGGGTATCAAATGCAGGCTCAGGTGAGACTTATTGTGCTGAGCATTCCAGGCAGTCACGTACAGTTTATCTCTGCAGATGATAGAGCCGCACAGCAGAATGTACACTGTGAGGCTGGACTCTTGGGTTTTGTGAGGGCACTCTAAACCAACATGCCAGTTATTTTGACAGACACTCTAGAACGCCAGATAGAATTGTCTAGAATATTTGCAGAATTCCACCCACAGGTGTCATATGAGGTGGAATGTCTCTGATGTCTGCGTGTTGGAACGGCCCAGGGGATGTTCGCTTGGAGGATCGCCGGACATCATCGCCAACAGACAGGGAAAAGCCTCAGCTTCGCTCCAGATAAGGCAAAGATTCCCAGGAGCAGAAGATTGTTTAGCACAGAGATTAATGTCAGTCTCATATTTTATCTAAAGTATTCAAGCGGACATGTTTACAGGACTCAACACAATGGAGTGCACCAGGCAAAGCAGACAAGCTGTAGCTTCCCAGTCTAGTAGTCTCTGATTAGGAGTTATTATCATCTTATTTGTCTGTATAAGCTGTGCTACAGTAGTTGGGGGACAATTAGACTATGTGTATGTGAGTGTTTGTGCGCCTAAAGGGAGCAATCAGTGTGTGTGTGTGTGTGTGTGTGTGTATCTAAAGGGACAAGTTTGTGTGTTTTGGTGTGTGTGTGTGTGTGTGTGTGTGTGTGTTGAACTCAGGAATAAGTCTATGTGTGTGAGAGTGTGTGTGAGTGTGTAAAGTCTATGTGTGTGAGAGTGTGTGTGAGTGTCTACACTAAAGAGACAAGTCTTTGTGTGTGTGTGTATGTGTGAGTGTGTGTAGACACACAGTGTAGGGGGAGGATGGGTGTTGGTGTTGAGTGGAAGAGTGATGCAATGCTGGAGTGCTCTCAGTTGCAGTGTGTGAGAGACAGCTGGCCCTGACGAAACAGAGACGAGTGTGCAACAGCCACCATGAGCACATGCTCTGGCAACCACCATTAATGACCATGACACTCCCCCACTGCCTCTAACTACCTCTATCTATATCTACCCCTCTCTCGCTCTTCTTTTCTCTTTTTCTCTTTCTCAATCCTTCCCTTTCCCTCTCACTCTATCACTACCCTTCTTTTTCTATCCTTCTCTCCTTTCCTCTCACTCTATCAATTCAACTCAATTCAAGTAGGCTTTATTGGCATGACAAACATTATTTGCATTGCCAAATCACTACCCTTCTCTATATATATCTCTTTCCTGCTGTCTCATTGACTCTAACCTTCTTTTTCTTTATTTCACTGACTCTATCTTTCTCTCTCTCTATCCTTTTCTCTCTCTCACACGCACACTATCTCTTTCACTCCTCCCCAGCAACACCCTCCTTATAGGTATTATATGTGTAATAATATTTCTTAGCTAGAGAAAGAACACCTGCTAGGGAGCATGCTTGTGAAGCAGACGCTGAGAATCCTGCATGTCGGTGTGTCAGTCTGCCTAGTGGCATGCACAGCGCTGCCAGTGTTCAGCTCTGAGCGAGGGGTCTGTCTGCCAGTCACAGCACCTGCTCCAGATGCACTCGCCGCCACCATACTAGGGAAGGCAGGACATGGGATGGGAGACTCAAGTGGTGAGCCAGGAAACCTCTCTCTCTCTCTCTCTCTCTTTTCTACCACTGTGCGTATGTGTTTATTTCTGTGTGTGTGTGTGTGTGTGTGTGTGTGTTGTGTGGGGTGGGGGGCGGGGGGCACCTTTGCTCTTGCTATTTGTGAATGTGAGAGCCAGTGTGTTTATTTGTGTACTCCCAGGCTCAAAATAAACAAGGGTTACATCATCGACTGGTGATGACCTTTCACATCTCACCTCCATGTCCCGCCCCCCCTCGCCAGCTTAGTTCTTTTTGTCGTCTCCCAGACAACCCCACAACCAGAGTGAGAATTTTTTGTGAGAAAAGGTTTTATTTAATAACAACATGCATGGAATTTGCTTTTGGTAGGTGTTAGCTCTCTAGAAAAAAAAACAATAGACTAAACATAAGGTTTCTATAAATACCATACACAAGTAATAAACTATACAGTAAATAGAATAGAATGTGCAAAAGAAATAGAATATAATAAATTCAATAGTAGTGCATAAGATGTGCAGGTTTGATGTAGTAGTAGCAGGATCCATGGAATGAAAAGACTGTATGACAGGGCTTATGATGGAGATGGACCAGATGGAGATGGCCAGCTTATCGACAGTTCAGGAGAGAGATGGCAGTGAAATGACACCTGTTCTTGTGTCTGGTTGTTTTTGCATGCACTATGCAGGTATCTGTAGCGTCTCCCTAAGGGGAGGAGGATGAAGAGAGAGTGTGGGGTCTTTGACGAAGTTCTCTGCCTGCTTCCTGGATCTGCTGACCAATGATCATGCTCCACAACCAGCACCACAACCAGATTCTTCACAGAATATAGGCAATGAAAATCAACCAGTGGTCCCAGATCATTCACAGAATATCACACACAATGTCTGCTGTATTCTGTTTCAAAAGTCAACATTCGCAAAACACATAAACAGTCCTATTTATTATATAAAAAAATAAGTCTATGACAATTCATGATAAATAAATATATACATGCTGCATAAGTGCATTCTTATAGCGGCATAAATAGGAAAAAAACACAAATCATACAAACTGAGATAATGAACGTCATAAAACCAATGCATCATTTTCCAGGAGATTTAGTATGACTCAGTTAAGGAGTCCCTTGAAAAAAGTCGGCAATTTAGAACGTCCTCAATAGAATTTAGTGTAAAATTACACCTCAATTATTTTATGCTTTTCTACTGAAATATTAAGTGTTATGGTTTTGCCAAAAAAGACATAATTCAATAAATGTCTTCAGACCATCTTCATCCAGATCTTCAAACCCATTTCTGTGAGGGTTCTTTAAAGGGGTTTCCCATGTTGTTGAAATAATAGTTCACCGTCCCATTAAGCCTGTTTGATTTGCCAAAAGATTGACCTAAAGCACAGGCTGACAGTGTAAATAACAAGTTACACTTGTGATTGGACTTGTGATTTCTGTTAGTAACATTACTAGCAATGCATAATTAGTTGACTTGGGTTGTATTTCCCATTTAACTGATATATGGACAGTGTAGAAGCAGTTTATATTTAGTGTGCATTTAGTAGTATTTAACAGTATGTTATTAAGTGTTGCATTTGGTTTGATTGTGGTCACATAAATAGGCACAGTTAGGACTAAGCCTAAATACTTACTACATATAAAAAGTAGCCTATAGGCTATATTGAACATCAGTCGGAAGTCTGAAACCAATCGATTCTGGAAGCTGTCCTCTTCTCCCCGTGACATTCAGCAATGGCGGCCACTGATGCAAAACCTCCGTCTGAAACAACGGCTCCTTCTAGAGCTGTGTCTGGTCCTGCAAGGAGTGGGGACGGCTTTGTTGTTTATCCTGCGCGGCTTAAGCAGCAGACAAACACAGAAAGCGCTCCATGTGAGGAGCACAGCTGCATGCTGACCCAGTCTGCTCCCTGCACCACGCCACCAGCTGTCTGTGCCCGTCTACGCTAGACAAGCCACCCAGTTAGCACACCTCTAGCCTGATGCTAACAATGGAGTTGCATTCGGTCTTATCTGGGTAACTCCTGCCTTTATATTAATTATGAAAGATAGGACTGGGTCAGTTGAGCTCTGTGACCTGTTAACATCACCCAGTCACACAAATTCAGCAAACCTTAACTGTATGCAGCCTGACTGCAAAGAGAATCAACAACATACATCACAACATAACCCAATACCACACAATGAGACCACCCAAACTTTACCACTATGTGGGTGTATTCACTGTCATGTAATCAACCCTACTAATCAAGGGCCTGCAAAAATGTTAGCCAGCAGCTGCATTAGTCTATTAGTGTACGCAATCCAGAGTGTTCTCACCGTCAATATCACACCCTCTCAAACTGTGTTTGCTGTTTACATCTCTCAAATAGCCCACTATATCATCAGGATAACCAAACCGGTATAACCTCTTGGTGGCTACGCTAGCCTATTCCATCTGACATCTATATCTATACCACACAACTCCCTGTCTATACCACACAACTCCTATAACAGCAAACTTTATGAGGGAAGTGGATTGGAGGTTTGACCCCTGTGTGTGTGTGTGTGTGTGTGTGTGTCACGCATAAGATGATCTGAGATTTGCCCTGTGACTGTGTGTGTTTGTCTCACAAAAGTAGAACTTTGAACTATGTGTGTGTGTGTATGCCACAGGTGTGAATCTGAGGTTTGCCTTCTATGTGTGTGTGTGTGTGTGTGTGTCACACAGTGTGTATGTGTTTCGATTTTGAAGCATATAGGTTCTTGCAGTTTTAACTGTTGTTTAAAAATATTCAGCGGATGGTGTCATGAATTGCCAAACCTGCAGGGAATCAGGGAGGTTCTTACAGTCACTTAAAATCCCTGGACTTCATATAGACTCTGTCGGGACAGTATGTGACTACAGGAGATGCAGGGGTCATGTTGGCAAATGGTCATCACCTCCGTGTTAGGTCGCATTCCTCAGCTCCCTCCAAGAATACTCAAGCAAGACTGCCTGCTTCTCCCCCTACTCCAACTAAAACATCT
>JAGFZM010000073.1:163777-179058 GCA_017657215.1 Limnothrissa miodon
AATAAATTTGTGTTAAAAGACATCTAGTGGGCGTGCTGTGGTTGAGTTGGCTAAGGTGTCATACCATGAATTCGGGGACCTGGGTTCGAGTCCGACTGGAGGTCATTTCCCAATCCTACCCTGTCTAACTCTCCCACTCATTTTCTATTCTCTATTTTAAAAATGATGTCATGAGTGCGGTTCTTTATGAACACGCCATGAGAAAGCCCTTTTCTTTTCGGCGGCCCAGTGTTGGCGAGATAGAATGATACCGAGAACAAACGACAAAAGGATGACAGATAGCCCACTCTGCCCCAGTCCCTGTTTATTAAAAGCTAACCCTCTCAAATGGACAGAATGTGGAGAGGCTGCATCCCTGAGGTGGCTCACAGGGTGCCACATTCCCCCAGCGACGCTGCCGAGAGGTTCTTTCCCGCGCAGACAGACGGCTGATGTCACCACGAAGCTGCCGAAAGTTTCTCTCCCGGTTGATGTCACCTCGTCTGTGGGGGGTGAGGAGGAGGGAGGGGGGGTGTCACCCACACATCAAACATTCCTGGCCCTGATGCACTGGGTGGGGTGGGGTGGGGATGGGGTGTGGGGTTTGGGGTACTGGCTGAGGAGAATGGGGGATATGGGGTTGGTGCTCTGGGTGCCTCGGAGCACCATGAGCCATAGACCGTAAGGGAGGGTAATTCAGTAGGATCATGCTCTGGTAGATCACGCCATCTTGCCCCGGTGCTTGGAGTCGCTGTGTCACATGGTCAAAGAGCAGTGATTTACAACAGCTCCACTTGCACATGAGCGACATGGTGAGAGGACCTCAGAATGCTCGGCATGAGAGTGAGGTCACCGCAGGCTCGTTCTCACAGTCACGGGGGAGACAGCAGGGGAAGCGGGGAGCTGAAGAGCAGAGGTGAGGCCTCGCGCACGGACACTGACAGGGCCAGTGGTTAGGCTGGGTCAGGTCGTCTGCTCTGACCCATCGGTTTGAGGTAACAGCCTTCCACACATGTCACCTAGGCGCTCAAATGGCTGCAGGACAATGGCTGTTAAAATTAATAGAGGGGTCGAGGCGGGGGGCGGGCTAGGGGGTGAAATATGAGCAACTCAGAAGGGGACTGATCACAAGCAGGGCCGCCAGAGGGACATAAATAGGAGTGATGAGAGAGTGATGCATGGGCAGAAAGAAAGAGAGAGAGAGAGAGATGGAGAGAGAGAGAGAGGGTGGGAGGGGAAGAACAAGTATGAAAAGTGTGTTGAACAGAAAGTAAGTGCATGGGAGGAAGCAGGTGGGATTGAAGCCTATTGGGCACAGAGGGCAGAAGAGGGTACATATAACTGTGTACATAGATAGAGGGGTGGAGAGGGTGTGGCTAGAGATGGTGAGACTAGATGGTGTACAAGCACAGATGGGAGAGAGACAAAGACGGCTGCAGGGAGGCTAAGACACTGCAGGAATGACAGTGTAGTGTTCTGCAGTATGTGCAATATGGCAATGCTGTCCTCAGGCAAGCAGAGACGTTCAGCACATCCCGAGTCCAAGACCCTCTTTGGGTCCTGATTTACTCACCGGTGACATCATGGAGACCACAGCTATTTTTATTGCCTGGTACACTGCCAGACTGCACCAGTTCTTCAGCAGCCTTGACCAAACAGAGAAACACAAACACACACAGTCAAGGACAGTTGCCGAGCATGGACCTCCTCTGTACTGACTTTGAAGCTGCCCAAAAAAATTGTAACTTATTTGCATTTATTGTCATTTAAACAACCGCTCTTTGCAGCTCTTGCAGCAATAATGCATGCTTTTTACAGAGAATGACAACCTGTGCATGTGGCCCTATGTAGCTCATTACTCTAGTAGCAACATGTTTTATATTTGTTTTGTTTTTCCATGTCATGTGTGAGAGCTCTGGCAGCGGAAAGCGGTCACGTCATCCTGGACTTATTAACTGAGGAGATGAGATGAGATGATCGGTGCAGCCTGATTTTAAATATAAGGCCCACCTGTTGGAGCAGCCTCATGACTCACACACAGTCCTCCAGCACCCCCACCACACCACAGCAGACCCCTCTCCACTCATTACCCTGCACACACCCGAGCGCTGGGATGGGGTGTGTATATGTTGCCCTTGCTGGCGCGGTGCCCAGGACTCTCAAGTGCTAGTCACACGTTTTTTTTTAAAAGAGTCGCTTACCACCAAACAGATGATGTCACCTTCTGTGTACGCTTAATGAAATTACAACAAATTAACTCTTGGACAACAACAAAAAAAAAAGGCAGCCATACTCTGAGCACATTATTTATATAGGATGAAATTGAAAATATAACAGCTGTGTAAGGTTACAAAAACCCATTTAAATATTGACGCCATCCTGTTGACCTATCTACTTCAGTGTGCTAACAATGGATTGATTAGCTGCTTAGTGTAAACAAGCTACTGTCACAGGCTAATGCTGTCTACTAACTACTGAGAAAGGCTCTGTTTTTGTTTGGCCATGTTTGTGTGGCGGCACAGAGAGGTGATGTGTGCTGTACTACAGTGAACGGATGCGCTAATTACGGGGACAGGGGTCTTGAAAGCACATAATGAGCTGCGTGGCACAATGGACCGGGAGTGACAAGCACATAATGGTTCTTTTCAACTCTCTGCAGCTCGGCACCTAGAAGCCCTAATGAGACCTACAGAATCTATTTAGGCTTGTTTAAACTTGTTTATGCTTAAATAGGCTTTTATGTAGGCCCATGTTTTGTCATGATAATGATTCCTCTCCTGTTGATGGTCATAAAGAGCATGGGGACAGTCCCTGGCATTATTATTATTATTGTTATTATTATTTTACATTGTATAGACCCTCTTAGCCTGCAACATTGAGCAGGAAACCTTGCAGCGCTTTAATTGTACTTTAATTAAGTGTTGCCTTCTTGACAGCTTGCTAAAATGTGTTGCAGGGACCCTGAATACTGCAGTGTGTAATGCAGGCTCAAATCACTGCCTAAAAGGCATACTGTTATCTGAATGTATAGTCCTTATTTGAGGCTCAAATCACCAAGGGACATACTGGTATTTATGTTCATATTTATGTTATCTATATTCCTTACCTGGGCCTCAAGTCACAGACTAGTCACTGACTATTTTTACTTGAGTTGCAAATCATCGACTTAAATAAAGCTTTAGTCAGACACCTGAGTTAAATTCCAAAAAGTTTTTTTTTCTGCATGCATGTCCTGTAGTCAATTAATTTTGTTTTGTTATGTAATTGTTTTTTTGTTTTTTTTTTAACTAAACATCATGCGTGTGATTACACGCCACAGCGACCCGTGAGCCTGCGATAGGAGGTCTCTCCTCAGAGGGAGAGTCCACGGCTGGCCGTCTAACAGTGAGACCAGATCTGAGAACCAGCTCTGAGATGGCCAATTGAGGGCGATCAGAATCACCCTGTGAGCCCCCGCTCTGATCCTGGCCAACCCCTGACGCATCAGAGGAAGGGGGGGGGAAGCGTAGAGCAGACCGCGCGGCCACGGGTGTGCCAGCGCGTCTGACCCTAGCGGCGCATCTCGTTCCAGCGAAAACCACGCTGGGCAGTGAGCGTTCTCTCTCGAGGCGAAAAGATCGACTCGTGCCCGCCCGAAGCGGGACCAGAGGCTGTGCACCACGGCTGGGCAGAGGCACCAGTCGGTTGCACGCAGAACACCCCTGGAGAGGATGTCCGCGCCTGTGTTGCGAACACCTGGCAAGTGCGCCGCCCTGATTGACAGGAAGTGGCGGGAGGCCCAGGTGAGCAGCTTGTACACCAGGCAAAACAGGTCCGGAGAGCGCGTGCCGCCCTGGCGATTGATATACGCCACAACAGTGGTGTTGTCTGTACGCACAAGAACGTGTTCTCCTCTGAGAAGAGGGAGAAACTCCTTCAGAGCGCAGAAGACAGCAAGGAGTTCTAACACATTGATATGTAATCTCCTGGAGGCTGTGCCCCATGTCCCCCTGGCGGGGCGACCGCAGCAAACGACGCCCCAGCCGGTTTTGGACGCATCGGTGGTCACCGTCATGCTTCTGGCTATAGCGCCCAAGGCGCCACCTCCGGTGAAGGAGGACGGCCTGCGCCAATGCGCGAGAGCTAGCCACATGTGTCTGGACACTAAGATCCGACGGGTGGGGTTCGACCTGGAGGATACACCTAGCTCTGCTAAGGCGAGCTGCAGCGGGCGTAAGTGTAAGAGGCCGAGTGGGACAGCGCCGCCTGCGGCGCATAGGAGGCCCGTCAGTCTGAGACACAGCCTGGCCGAAACGTAGGCACCTAGTCTGAAGTGGCGTAGACACGCCCTGACGTCCTGAAGCCTCTTCGGTGTGAGCGTCGCTTTCATTGAGCGTGAGTTCAGCCTCACGCCCAAGAACTCGACCTCCTGGGAGGGAGAGAGCATGCACTTGCAGGTTCACTAAGAAACCCAGACTGTGCAGGTGACGCAAGACCAAGTGGGTCTGTGACGTTAGGAGCTGTCTGGAATCTGCCAGCAGCATCCAGTCGTCCAAGTAATTGAGGAGTCTGATCCCCTGAGCGCGTAGCGGAACAATCGCCGCCTCCACGCATTTGGTGAAGCACCGAGGTGCTAGAGATAGACCGAAGGGGAGGGCTGCGTACTCGTACGCCCTGCCCTCGAAGGCGAAGCGTAGAAAATGCCTGTGCCTTGGGACTATGCCTATGTGAAAATAGGCGTCCTGAAGGTCTATGGTGACCATGTAATCCCCCTGGCGGACTGACTCCGCCACCATGCGCCCTGTGAGCATGCGAAAGGTTTGAGCGAAGCATTGAGCGCTCTGAGGTCTTGAATAGGGCGAAAAGCGCCCGACTTCTTGGGCACCAGGAAGTACGTACTGTAGCGACCTGCGTGCGCCAGAGTCGGATCTACGCGCTGAATAGCGCCCTTTCTCAGGAGATCGCAAAGCTCTTGTCTGAGAGCAGGGGCCCTGGAGGGGGGCACCACTGACTCCATGACACCTCTGTAGGGCGGGGGTGGCCACCTGAACTGCAGTTGATAGCCCTTCAACACTGTTGACAGGACCCAATGAGACGTTGTGCACGTTGCCCAATTCTGCCGGAGCAGAGCGGCGGCATTAGGAGGCAGCAAGGACAAACAAAGTGCTATGCTGCCTCCGGGTGGCACTAGGGGGGCCGAGGTCAAAGACTGAGGCTGTCCGCGAAGCTGAAGAGCGTCCGACTGACAGACCAGAGACCAGACGGAGTGCGGGGGCTGGGGGCCAGTTAGCCGTGTGTGAGACCGCTGGGCGCTCACGCGTGACTGAAAGGCCGTGCGCATTACTCGCGACGCCCGGTGGGGCGGCCGACTCAGCGCGCACGTCAGCGAAATCCGATGTTGGTGAACTGTGCGCTTCACCTGCGACACCCCGTAGGGCGGCCGACCTGGTGCGCACGTCAGCAACATTGGTGGTCGATGAGCCGTGCACTGCACCTGCGACGCCCCGTGGGGCGGCTGACTCGGAGTGCGTGTTGGCGACGACCTCGAAGAGGGGGGAGAAGCTACCCGTCTGGCCAAGGGCAGACGTGTCAGACTGAGCAGACAGTTCTGCACGTATCTGGGCGATAAATCGACCGACAGAAGCGGCGAGAGAGGACGGGGGGGACTTCTCGACCGTGAACGACTCTGAAGCGTCGCATGTCCACTGCTCGGAGGCGAAGGGGACAGAGAATGCGGAGGTCGCGACACTAGCAGAGGCCTTGGAGCCACCTGGGCGCCGTAGAGGCGTGTCATCACGCGAGGCGCATAGCGCGGAGCGTGTGTCAGCTGAACGCGCGTCGGAGACCGCATGGGTACCCCAGTGCGCGGTAGCGCTGATCGTGAACGATTCAGAGGCGTCGCATGCCTACTGCCCGGAGGCGAGGGGGACAGAGGACGTGGAGATCGTGGCACAAGCAGAGGCCTCGGCGCCACGTGGGCGCCGTCTAGGCGTGTCAAGACGCGGGGCGCAGAGCGCGGGGCGTGTGTCAGCTGAACGTGCGCCGGAGGCCGCGCCGGCGCCCCAGTGCGCGATAGCGCTGACAGAACAGAGAGCGTCCTCCGGCCTGGGCCGGGGCTCATTGTGAAACATTGCCCCAGAGGGGCGGTAGCGTGTGTGCGGAGTGCTTGTGAACAAGGCAAACTCAGCGCCCCGTAAGGGGGTGAGATCAGAGAGGACCACCGAAGCGGGGGGGAACGCTCCGAGCTGGGGACTGCAGAGCGAGGACCCGGGCCCTTGAGAGCACACAGAGGCGTAGCAGTCAATGGATGGCGATCGCATGACATGCTCTGCCGCGCACACGCGATCACGTCAGGACCTGTGGCCTCTTACGCCGCTCCCGGCTAGCCGGACGGTTGGCGGGAGCTGGGCGCCCGCGTGAGCGGGAGCGCTGCCAAGTGGGTTGCGACCCAGCAGCCGGCTGTGGCGCGGCTTTGGGCGCGTCCGCCTTCTTCTTCTGTTGCGTCCGTTGAGGCGTACGAGCACGCGTCTGAGGAGCAGCGGGAGCGGTCGAGTGAGGCGGGGCACGCTTAGGAAGCACGGGTTGCAGGGCCTGAGCCGCCGACTTCGTCTTCTCTACAGCGACAGCGGTCGCGCTGTAGTTCCAGCGCCTGGCCAAACAGAGCATCGGCGGAGATGGGAGCATTCAGGAGATGCTTCTTCTCTTTCTCTGGCATAGAGGAGAGGTTCAGCCAGAGGTGCCTGTCAAGGACGACCAATGAGCCAAGGGAGCGCCCGTCGGCTTTAATGGCCGCCCGGATAGCCAGTGAGGTGAGGGCGGTGATTCTGCGGAGCTGATGGACGGTTAGTTCCGAGTGCTGCGCAGCTAGATCTGCCACCAGTTCCTCCGCCAAGGAGGAGAGGAGAAAGGCGGTATTCATCGCCCTTATCGCCTGGCCTGTACAGATGAAGGCCTTGGAGGCGAGCTTCTCCGTGCGTTGACACGTCTTGGAGGGGAGCTCGGGAGGCGATGTCCAGGTGGTGGCAGAGGCTGGTGCTAAACAGGCAGCGACCGCGTCCTCAACGCGAGGAAGCTGTAAGAGGCCAATGGCGCCCACATTGTCCATCGCGTAGAACGCCGCGTGTCCCTGGATAGGGGCAATGGCGGCGTAGGGAGCCTCCCAGGAGCCCTGCGCATCAGCCACAATCGTGGGGTGAGCAGGGAGAGGGAGAGCGTCCGGAGAGGGAAGCGCGCCGGAAAAGGGGTCGAAACGCCCCTCCGGATAGCGCTGAGGCGGAGGCAGGCCTAGCCTGCTAGCCGCCTGTGTAGCCAAAGAAGCTAGCTCAGAAGCTAACTGGGCGGCGTGGGTCTTCGCAACCGGTGGCATATCTTCAACAGTGGCGCCTTGAGCGGAGAGGAAGAAGGACAGCTCCTCTTCATCCACGGCCTCGATAACTGGTTCGTCATCGTCGTCGCCCTGAGGCGGCGTGGTAGCCGTGCGGGCAAAGGCAGCGCCGA
The DNA here is from genome assembly GCA_017657215.1 of Limnothrissa miodon. Classification (NCBI taxonomy): domain Eukaryota; kingdom Metazoa; phylum Chordata; class Actinopteri; order Clupeiformes; family Clupeidae; genus Limnothrissa; species Limnothrissa miodon. The sequence goes on from JAGFZM010000073.1 coordinate 171,233, forward strand.
TGGAGCTAGCAGGGCTAGCCTGGTGGGCCGCGGTTAGCTGGCTAGCTGGTAGCAAGCTAGCCGCTGAGAAGCTAACCGACGGCCTAGTAGCCACTGAAGACCGATCGATAAGCCCAACCGGGTGCGGGGACGCCAGGGAAACATCAAGAAGTCAGGGACCGGCGTGAGCACTTTGAGCAAGACGGAAATCCCTCGGAGAGCTTTTACAAAAGCTGTTGTGGTGGGCTTTCAAAAAAGCCGTTGGTTTTTAGAAATATTTGCAAGAGCAAACGAAAGACGACTCAGAAACACACGCAGTAAGCGAGGTGAAAGAGGCAAAGAGGACCTGAAGCGTAAGCGCAGTCAATATATAGACTTTCTGACGTCACGCAGGGCTGTCTAAGTAGTTGCCTGCGCGCGTCAGTGCGCTTACTGCCCTTTTTTCAAAGGGTTGGTTTAAAATGACTTCAGAAAAGCAGGAGATGATAGGCATCATCCACTCGTACGTTTCGGCTTCGAAACGAAAGAGAACAGACAGCTTACATCTCTGAGACAGCTTTCTGTATCCTTCCCCTAAACCATGATGGTGAACAATATTTGTCTTCAGGTCATTTGAGAGTTGTTTATACCTAGGGTTAGGTTGCTACAGTACCCAAACTTTTGCACCTGCCTAATTTTGTTTAAACAATTATTGCACACTCTCTGCAAATCCAATAAACTTCATTTCACTTCTCAAATATCACTGTGTGTGTCTCCTATATTTAACTGACATTTTTTATCGTAACAACCAACGATTTATAAAGGAAAATCATGATGATTAACAAGGTTGCCAAAACTTTTGCATCCCACTGTATTTGATACACGTGCGTATTTGTCTGTAGTTGTGCATAAAATAAATATTTGTGAGTTCTCAAATGAGTTCAGTCTTGCATAAAATAAAGTGTGTGTATGTTATCCATCAGAATACGGATGGAAAAAAATATGAATTCAAAAATTACAAGTATGAAATCAAAATATGAATACGACTATCAAAACTAGAATTGTAATTCCCAGGAATTACACAGTGCATGCAAAAGAGAAAGAGAAGAAAGAAAGATCGAGAAAAATAGAGAGAGAGAGAAAGAGAAGAAAGAAAGAAAGAGATAGAAAGAGAGAGAAAAAGAGAAGAAAGAAAGAGAGAGAAAGAAAGGAAGAAAGAGAGAGAAAGAGAAGAAAGAAAGAGAGAGCAAGAGAAGAAAGAAAGAAAGGGAGAGAGAGAAAGAAAGAATGAAAGAGAGAAAGAGAAGAAAGAAAGAGAGAGCATGAGAAGAGAGAAAGGGAGAGAGAATGAAAGAAAGAAAGAGAGAAAGAGAAGAAAGAAAGAGAGAAAAAGAGAAGAAGAAGAAATTGAGAGAGAAAGAGAAGAGGCTGATAATAGGCTGATAATAGAAAATAAAGTTCATAATAGTTAATAGTCAATAATATGATATAATAGTTAATAATAGGATATAAAGTTAATAATAGTTAAAGTTAAATTAAATTAGTTAAATTTGCCAAAGGTGTAATACAGCTGATAATTATCAAAGAGTTCAGGGAACAATAGGAAATGGAATTTTCGTGAAGTTAAGGGACTGTGGAATGTTTACAGAAAGCAGAAGATAGTTAAGGAGACAACAATAGGAAATAGAATTCTTGTGGATTCTATAGTTCCACCATTAATTTTTCCATTTCTGTTTTTCACAGATAATTGAAAAAATACAAACAGTAGAAACATAAGAAGATATAGCACACCTAGACATTTTGAGACCTACAAAATGAAGGTTGAATGAAATTGCTACGTAAAACCGTTGCTTAGTTTTTGCTTTGCATGCACTGTAATTATGGATACGACTTCGCACAAGTAAACTCAACTGTCAAAATACGTCATCACCCCAATCACAGGCATTACTTGTTGAGAAAAGAAACCTAGATCGAGATCAAGCCTGCGCAAACACCCTACGCCCCCATACACAGTTTTAATAGGCCTCCTGCATTCTGGAGCATTAGCAGGTTGTTAAGTAGCTTAGTTTTATCTAAAAAAGATGAGGGGACTAAGCAGTAATTTTTTTATTGCACACACATTTATCAAACATTTATCTAGATCTCCTCATAGACTATGTGAAAGTAATGTAGAGAACTTGCATTAGCCTTTTGTAACTTATGCCATGGTAAATTATCAGTAATGAAGTCTCTTGTGAATAGATTAATAACATTGAGTGTATTTTGTATTTGTGTGTAAATCCATTGTAGATGTGTTTATTATAACAATGAGTGTGTTTTGTATTTACGTTTAAATCTATTGTATGTTTGTGTGTAGATAAAAACAGTGAGTGTATTTTGTATTTGTGTGTAGATCTATTGTATTTTTGTGTAGATAAAAACAGTCAGATATGGCATGACATTTCCTGCACAGGCATGAGATTGGCTCTCAGGGGTTGCCTATGAGCCCTGCATAGAATAATTTTATTTTTGTCCTCTCCCCCCAACATCATTTCACGTTTCATGTTTTCATTTCTATTTAGGTGAAGTCAGTTGACCTGCAGTGTAACACACACACACACACACACACACACACACAGTCAAGGCACCACTCGTCATACATGTCTTAAAGGCTGGTGGGACTGCAATTGGTCTATTGAGTGGCAGGCAGTTTAGGCAATGCACTACAGGCCTGTTTGCTCCACTGAACCACTCAGAATAGGCAGAAGATTTAAAATTAGAAGAAAGTGACATAAGCAGTTAAACAAAACTTTTTTTTTGTAGCATCAGAGGTAGGCTCGGCTAAGCCAAAAAGACAACTGTTCAGGCCACTCTTTCATCAGAACGAAGTATGTGTGATATGTAAATGTAGATGGAAAAATGACAGTTAATATTTGAAGATTTCTAACCTGTAAAGAAATATATATATAAATAATGTTAGTCTGTCCTTAAGACTTATCTGCCCGCACAGGGAAAAGTGAACAAGGCTACCTCTCTGGCATGTCTTCTGCCAGGTTCTTCATCATTTTAATTTGAAGCTGTACTGGACGAAAGCATCTACTAGAAATTTCAACTGAAATACAAACACAAACAGATGCAATTTCATTCTAAAAGGGATAGTTCGGTTTTTAACACATTGAGCCCCTTTCACAGGTTGTTTAAAATGAAATAAAGTGGTTGACACCAAAATCTTGATGATTGCTCCTGTCTCGGGTATTTGGGAAATATAGAATCGCCTCTGCCTGCCTTTAAAATGGCTGGCAATGGGCATGTGTTGTTTCTATCCTTAAAACACTGGTTTTAAAAAAAGTGCTACTCATGGTACTCATTAGTGGCGCTTGCTGATGATCCAACCCAAGTATCGTAGCAAAATACAGTTTCTGTCATGTTTTATTTGCCATTTTGTAAGTCCCATAGAGATCTATTTGCTCCTTCATATAAACAAAGTGCCAAATAAAACATGACAGAAGCTTTATTTCGCTACGATACATGTTTTGGAACATCATTGAGCACCACTAACCACTTGGTGAGTAGCACTTTTTTAAATCCAGTGTTTTAAGGATAGAAACAACACATGTCCATTGCTAGCCATTTTGAATGCAGGCAGAGGCGATTCTACATTTCCCAAATAGCCGAGACAGAAGCAATCGTCAAAATTTCGATGTCAACCATTTTATTGCATTTTAGACAACCTGTGAAAGGGACTTAATATGTTAAAAACCGAACTATCCCTTTAAATAGCCTACTTTCAGCAGTATCAGGCGACTTACAAAAACACAACTAGCCCTCATACCCAAATCTGACTGGTCATATCTGCAAAACTACTTGAACTATGAACACCACAATCTATTTATGACTTTTTGTAAATGCTGTAATTTTTATAATTCTCCCAAAATACGGCTCTGATAGGGCCCTTTACACTAGAGGTCTGCGCGGGACAGAATTATCAGTCCCGCTCCCGCCCGCACCCGCATTGTGCTATCCCGCTCCCGCCCGCACCCGCAAAGAATTGTAATTTTCACTCCCGCTCCCGCCCGCACCGGCAATATTTTGTCCCGCTCCCGCCCGCAAAAATCCTGCAAGAGGGACGTTGGCTTAATTTCTATCTCACTGAAAGGCCTCTTAATTGGCTGAACTTTTTGAAGTTTATCGCAGAGCTCTGTACTCCCGCGGGTGTACCACTACGACCGTCCATCACGTTGATTCAACCTTGAATTTCGGTCGTCTGATGGATAGGCTACCTACCTTTCCAACCAACAACCAATGTCGTTTGCTATCTTAGGCTACATCTGCAAGTTTTAATGATTTTAGTAACAGTAAATAAAATATTCTGCACAAATTATGTATGCTAAGCACTACATTAATCATTTGTATATTTTATTTTACACACATGTTTGCGGGATTACAGTTTATCATCCTACCGCCCGCTCCCGCATAGTGCAGTCCCGCTCCTGCCCGCGCCCGCAATGAGCTTTCAAATTTATTCCCGCATTGCACTGTTTTGCGTTGGGTCCCGCGGGTCTCGCGGTACACCCGCGGGAGTGCAGGCCTCTACTTTACACCTCCGATCACTGAGTTGTGGAACACCTTTGATAGGCCTATAGCTGGTGTACAGCGACTCCTGGTGCGCGCTCGTGGGACTAATACCGGAAGTCAACAAATGAAAACAATAGCGCGCGAGGCCGATGGGAAGACTAGGGAGTAAAAATGGCGTCTCCTAAAACTATACCTAAAGATGCGCAGGTAACAGATACTTTGAATTAAGAGTATTACGTGCGTTATGGAGGATATATTAGTAGCAACTGAAGTATCTCACTATGCAACAGTATTTGCCAAATGCATTTCCTACACTGTAGATACTAACTCTTGGAACGTGTAGAGGATACCTGCTAAGCTAATTGTTAGCATGTGTGGTGGTAATCACGGTAAAATTATATCATGTATGTAAGCACGATAGCTTTACAAAAATATAAGATGTCTTTTTTGCATTCCCCCAACAATTAGAAGCAGTAGTGGTTACTCTGTAAATAAAAAAGCCACTACTTCACATTAGTTTACGTCAGCGTCTGTGTGAATTGTCTCTTCAATGATGAACTAACCTGCGCTACTTCATGATGGGTGATGTATGACATGTGAATAAACATTTTATTAGTTTTAATGTTAATGCACTTCTTTGTGTCTACAGGTTATGATGCAGATTTTGAAAGACATGGGCATCACGGAATACGAGCCCAGAGTGATCAATCAGATGCTGGAATTCACGTACAGTATGTAAAAATGTATTGAATTAGACTTCGCTTTTTATGCTGTTTTAGTAGAAAAATACATTTATTTACCAGTGTCGGATGCTGCTAAAGAAAAGTGGCTAAACAATCTGTTTTGGGAAAAGCAGGATTTTGGTGTACTAACGTTATAAGTACATTGAGAGAACCAAAGGAAGTCACACGTACATACATAACCAATTTATCTTAAGAGTCCTTTCCTTTTCTCCAAAAATCCACCTGCTGATTGGGGTTTGAGCTAGATTTACTTATGGGGAAAATATCTATGTTGCTTCATAACAATAAAAAAAAGTGATTCTATAATTTTTTGGTGAAACATTGTTTCACCTGCAGTCTTTTAGAATCCTGCTGTCATATACATATGTATTTTTATTGTGTGTGTTTTGCTTTCATCTGCGTTTCATTTGCTGTTGTTTCATGCTCTCAACCAGGATATGTCACCACCATCATAGACGATGCCAAAATCTATGCCACGCACGCTAAGAAATCGAATGTTGATGCTGATGATATCAGGCTTGCCATCCAATGTCGAATGGACCAGTCATTTACCTCTCCTCCTCCACGAGATGTATGTAAGATTTCATTGTTTGTTACCAAACATGGCTGCAACATAGACCTTCATTAATTTAGAATAAAACAGCTTTTTTACCAGAACACCTAGCATGATTAAAGGGCTTTGCTTCTATGTCTGTTCTACTGTGGATATCGAATTCTTACAAAATTTGTAAGAATTTGATATCAAAAGTGTCAAATAAAACAAAATATTAATGAGAAACACCAAAGAAAATGTACTGTTAGCCATTTTCACTACGCCTTTAAAATGCCATAGTATTTGTATGATATTCTAAATGATTATGTGGTTTATATGTACGACAGTCATGACATGACTGTTATGTAAATTCAGTAGTGAAAAATCGCAATTGCTCCAATTCCATTTAATTGTTTATATTATAAAATACCATTTTATGGCATTATGGATGTGACAAAAAAATCTTCATTACACTTCCTATGGAATTGCCTGATTACTAAAACCACCATCCAATAATAAATTAAGAACAGAAGGTCCCTGCAGCAATGATCTTTCTGTGTGTCTGTATGACAAGTCGACCCAGTTTGTTTTACTGTATAACTCTGCATCCCCATCCTCCCTTAACCAGTTCCTCCTTGAGATTGCTCGGCAGAAGAACCAGACTCCTCTCCCTCTCATTAAGCCATACACAGGCCCACGGCTTCCCCCAGACCGCTACTGCCTAACCGCACCCAACTACAGACTCAAGTCCCTGCAGAAGAGAGTGAGTATCAGTGCACCGGCCCTGAGCCTGCTGATTGAGCCCAGTCTAGCTATTGGAAATAGTCAAACATTCATGCTGCTGTTCAATCTGTCTTGTCAGGCTGGTATTGATGTGCACTGTTATCAGTGCTGCTGTGTGAATTTGAACGGGTTTGGGCACAGATTGGCCTGTATTGTTTTTTGACAGTTTAGTTTTATACTTTAGAGGAAAGGCAGTTCTATTTTTGTGTGTTGTTAATTTTCTGTTGTCTAGGTGACGTCCTCGGCTGGTCGAATCACAGTGCCCCGCCTGAGTGTGGGAGCAGTGTCCAGCAGGCCAAGCACTCCTACTCTAGGTGAGGAACGTTCTCATTGCACACTTTAGCTCAAAAGCTCTCCTACCCTAGATGAGGAACGTTCTTATTGCACGCTTTAGCTGACAAGCACTCCTACCCTAAGTGAGGAACATTCTCATTGCAGGCTTTAGTTCCCAAACACTCCTACTCTAATTGAGGAACATTGTCATTGCAGGCTTAAGCTCCCAATCTGTTTGTCCATATAGTGATAGAGTGATAAATCATCTCTCTCTCTCCCTCTCTCTCTCTCTCTTTCTCTTTCTCGCTCTCTCTGTCTCCCCCTTTTCAGAAAAAAAGTGATAATTCATAGGCTAAAGAATGGTGCTAGGCAGTCATAAAATTGGTTCCTTGCTCTTCGATTAGATGTTTGTGACCAGAAATCTAAAAACAATTGATCCAATAGCAGTGCTAAAGGGCCTAGACAGCAATACTGGCTTGTAGAGCCATCAGCGATAATAAAATAGTCCAATATCGAACCTAAGTTTTTTTGAGCTCCCTGAATGCGCTGTCAGTATGAAGAAGAATGACAGAATTCAAATAGTGAAGACTGAGTAGTGAGCCAGCAGTTTTATGAAAACTAAATGGCACCATTATGATATCTAAATGGTTACTTAACTTCACTTTCAGTTTAATTTCCAACAGCAGCATTTGGTCAAAATTCGGTCGTGGTTCCGTCCACATTGATGATGATGAAGATGATTTTTTCCACCACCAATACTTAATGAGCTCAAAGCCCTGTGCTCTGGTTGGAGGGGCTCTAGACTACTGCTTTAGGAACATGCTCCCAATATGCAATACTTCTCACCAGTTTTATTGTATGTAGTTTTGAGTTATTGAGATGCTCGCCGCTCAGTCTTTGGTTGCTGTTGAGAAGTCTACTGCACCCCACAGTGCCATCCCCCCCCCCCCCCCCCCCCCCCCCCCCCCCCCCCCCCCCCCCCC
>JAGFZM010000073.1:179158-212444 GCA_017657215.1 Limnothrissa miodon
CCCCCCCCCCCCCCCCCCCCCCCCCCCCCCCAGTGTGTGTGTGATCAGTGCCTTTCTCTCCTGTGTGTGTGTGTGTGTGTGTGTGTGTCATGTCATGTGGTGTGGTGTGGCTAGCAGGCACGCCCTCTGTTCAGACGGTGTCCTCCAAGGCAGGGACGCCGGTATCATTAGCTGGCCAGCGTTTTACAGTTCAGATCCCCTCCTCTCAGGCTTCTACTGTGAAGTCAGGTAGGAACACGTGTGTGTGCACACAGGGGCTTATGGAGGTGGAGTCAACAAGACTCGAGTTCACAAGAGGTACTAGGTACTCTGTGAGGCCTAGCCTATGTAGTGCTGTCTTTAAGGTGGAGTTTAGCATGGCACACACCTCTCTACCTTACATGTACCTTACATGTGGTTTGCTGGCCATGAATTTAAGCCCATCATGGATTAATGTTTTGTTGTTATTAATTAGGCCCACTGAACCCACATTAGGTTGGTTCTGTGGTTAGAATCAGTGGTCCAAATCAAACATTGATTAAACAGTAAGCAGTAAGGTTGGTGGAGTGCTATAGTTAACATGATAAAAGTCAGCAAAATCTGTGTCACTAAGATCTTTGTTGTTGCTTGTCTCTCCCCCAAACAGCCGCCCCGGCCACACCAACAGTCCAGAATGTCCTCATCAACCCTTCAATCATCGGCTCCAAGAACATCCTCATCACAACCAATATGGTGTCCCAGAATTCAGCAGCAGAATCGGGCTCTCTGAAGAGGAAGCATGAGGAGGATGATGACTATGACAACCTTTGACCTTTGACCTCCTAACATGAAAGTTTGAATATTCTGATAATGAAAAAAGAAGTTTTGTACATGTTTTGTACAGTTGGCTGTTAGTTCATGCAAGTTTGGATTGGATTGTTTTTATGCTGTCAGATCCCCTCACCTCCACCCTACCCCTACTGAGAGAACATATGTAACCATTAGCCAGACAACCCAGATTTTTTTTTCTTTTCTGTTTGTATAAATAAATTTTGACGGGAAAAAACAGCTTTTCAACTGTTTCTTGTCAGGTTAGTTGCGTCCAGAGTGAAAGGGAAGTCTGAAGTAGATTTAAACCGGGGCTAAGCAACATTCTGTTTTTCTCTCTCACGAGCTCCCTCTAAAGACTGCTGTATTGCATTGTATTGCACTGCATTCTATTGGAGACGGACCGCGCTGCTGAACATTGCAAGTGCTGTATCTACCGCTATTGGCCACGGTGGCGCATTCTTCACCATTCGTTCGCCGTGTAATGACTAATTTTAGCATCCTAAACAGTATGAAACGGATTAATTAAATGAAAAATGTTGCATAGTGGGCCTTTAAAAGACCATCCAGAATGTCCCGCGTGATACGTGAAGGCATTGATGAGTGTTCTTACATTGTTTTAGCAAACGCAACAGCTTGGTAGGTACTTTTTAGTGGTTTTCTTGACTACATGCTACAACCCAACTCTGGAAAAATGTGTACGCCCGGTAAAAAGTCAAAAACAAAAGCATCATTTTTTAAACATGCAATCCATAGATTTCATAAAGAAGAGTGCAAAGACAACACTTCAAACCAGACAAAATTGTTTTGAAAATTGTTAAATAATACTGCCTGTATTCTGTAATGAAAATCATTGTATATCAAACAATGAGATCAGAAAATGCATGTTGTCAGTAAAAAAATGGTCTGTCGTTTCATCTCTGGTTTATCACTCACAAGGGGCCAAGCTAAGTTGAGATGGACATGGGAACATGTGGTCCAAATGACAATTTGTGATAAGTATTGATTTTACAGAAAAGGTAAATCATTCATTTGGTGAGAAAAAAGAATACTAAATACAGCATTTGAACAGCTTAAGCAGCTACAGTATACAGACATAATATTATGGAGAGAGGTCTCAAATATGAGCAGATAATAAAAGCAAACTGCATTCTACACTAAGTTCCGACAGTGTAGCTGTGTGGGCAACCAGATAGAAAAAGGCTGAAAAAACTGAAAACTAAAATATTGAGTCATTGCTTGACTAGTGAAAAGTTTGTTCCGTTTTCTGAAAATATATAACAGTACAGTATATAACCGTACATCTTGGGACAGTTATCTATCAATATCTAAATTGCACTGATTATGTAGAATAACAAAGTAGAATTTTCAAACACATGATACGGTTGACCAGGTCGGGTACATTCCATAGACTGTATATAATAACGGGTACATACCAAAGATTTGGTAGATACTCGGCACCTCCGAACCCGTAGATGGCGCTCTATGCTCAAAATAAATTTGCTGTTGGTACACTTGGGCGGCTCGGCCATGTTGAAATAAGTCGCTCTCATCCAAGCTCATAGAGCGAAGGAACTGCAGCCCGCCATTGTGTAGAATCCAAGCTCTTTAGAGAGACAGGGCACTTGGCTAACTCTTAGATAGACATTTCGTTACCCTGCCGAATTGATTTAAAAATAATTTAAATACACAGGCTCCAGGGAGAAAGAAATGTCAGCCAGCAGCCTTCTTGAACAGGTAAAGAGAGGCACTTTCTGAACTAATACGAGACCAAAAAACCCACCGAGACGTAGCTAGCTAGCTGGCTAGGTAGCACCAGAGCAGCAGTGACTCTCCCTGTGTAGTGCAGTAGGCCTGACCACCTGCTATAGGACTGACTGGTGAATATAAATTTCTTTATTTATTTTCCCTTCTTTTCTTCTCATAACTCAAACCTTCATGAATCACCTGGACCCAATCCAGAGACCGAAAGGCCAAGGAAATAAAGGTGAGTTTTTGATATTATGGTTAGTACTTCTTAGTACTTGTCTGTCCGTGTGCGATGGATACCTTAGGTTTTGCTTGCGCTGTTTAATGATAATCACTAGCAAGTAAGCTATTAGAAGGCCCGTATTCTTTAAAGCCGTTTTTGGACGACTGGTTAAGACTGTTTCATGGATTAATATCAGAACATATGTTTCCCTTCCTTAACATTCTCGATGTGAACAGTGTCCACACTCCATTCTCCGAAATGGCGTGCTATTTATGTTAACGCTTCAGGAAGCCTGTGAAGTTGGGCTAGCTTGCTATCTATGCTAGCGATAGCTTCGTGATAATTCTAAGGAAGTAGACTTGGTGATGCATGTTCCTTAGCAAGCTAGCCAACAGTCTGGACGGGAAATTTGAGACGGGCACCAAGAATTGTAATTAATAATTATTCGAAAAGTGATAAGTGAGTTATATGGTTTCTGTTCTATTAACCAAGAGAATCATTGCTTCAATTTTTGTTAAATAATTTGGTAAAAACACGAGAAAACGCTAAGTAAAGAAAGCGACATTGTGACGTTTACAATACTGTAATTTAGTTCGGCGCCCGGGAAAGACGCAGCGCCTGCATGCCTACAGCGTGCTCCTGCTGACCGTAAATCATTCTCACGGTAGAGGCTGTCTTTCTCTAAAGAGGCATTAAATTAAATTTCGCATGTGAATACACGCTATCTACTTTCACAAGGGCGCTCGGCACAAGTTTAATATTAAAGATCATTTTCACGCTCAGCTTCGTCAGCATTTCACCACACGAGGAATCGTGGAGCGCCATGGACACTACAGTTTCTGTGATGAAGTTGATTGTGTTTGTGCAGTTTTTCTCTCTACATGTTCATTTGACAGATCATGAGCCAGTGTATAATGCAGTCGAAGTGATCAGTACATTTTAAGGGTGCAAAGATTCTCATGTCTTTAGTCATTGTACGTGTGTGTATTTATGTAATGTATGATATCGTCTTTTCCCACAGTGCAAAACGGGACTGTCACACAGAAGGACACCTTAAATGATGACGAGTTCGAGCCTTACTTGAACCCTCAGACCAGACAGGTATGTCTGTTCAGACTTGAGCTGATCTGTTTCTTGGTCTGCTGATTGCTGGTTTAATGTATTTAAATAGTTATATGGTGTAACTCATTGCAGTGAAATTTAGTAAAATTCTTCTTTAAAATTCTGGACTGCATCATCATTCCTATGACCAAGTGTGTGCTAAACTAAAAGTGCGATGTAAGGAAGCTAATCTTTGATTGGCTGTGCTGTAATTGAGGCGGGTCCACAAATAAATGGGCCATAGAGTGTATAAAAGGGCCAGTCTTCCTCCTGTGCAGGAATGTCACCTCTTTTGTTATGATTGTGCCGCCTCGTTCCCAGTACAGGAGGGGGTGTGGGAAGCTGCTTGCATTCGTTCTCACTGTTGTCCCATTAGTCGTCACTGTCAATCTATGCTCTCACTGGTCACAATTTAACGCATGCTCATCTGTGAATGTGTGCGTATGTTTGAATTGCTGTATATGTGGATGGATGTACATACATGCATACTGTGCCAGTATGCTGTAGACTGTAAAGAGTTTTATGTGTTGTCTGTGTTTTCCTCCCAGAGCAATGCCTATACGGCGATGTCCGACTCCTACATGCCCAGCTACTACAGCCCCTCCATAGGCTTCACATACTCCCTGAACGAGGCAGCATGGTCCACTGGTGGAGACCCCCCAGTGCCTTACCTAGCCTCTTACGGACAGCTCAGCAACGGGGAGCATCACTTCCTCCCGGACGCTATGTTTGGCCAGTCGGGGGCGCTAGGGAGCAACCCCTTCTTGGGGCAGCACGGCTTCAACTTCTTCCCCAGCGGCATCGACTTCTCGGCCTGGGGCAACAGCAGCTCGCAAGGACAGTCCACCCAGAGCTCGGGCTACAGCAGCAGCTACGCCTACGCACCCAGCTCGCTAGGGGGCGCTATGATCGACGGACAGTCTGCCTTCGCCGCCAGCGAGCCCCTCAACAAGGCCGTGGGCATGAACAGCTTGGACCAGGGCATGGCTGAGCTTAAGATTGGTGCCACGGGCAGCATGGCTCCCAAGGTGGTGGGTTCGGGTCTCCCGGGGGGTTCTATGGGCCCGGTGGCAGGCCCGACGAGCGCCCCGCCGCCGGTCTCCATCGCCCCGGTCAAACCCGCCTCGTGGGCAGACATCGCCAGCAAGCCAGCCAAGCCGCAGCCCAAACTCAAAACCAAGGGTGGTCTGGTGGGCTCCAACTTGCCCCCGCCGCCCATCAAACACAACATGGATATTGGCACTTGGGACAACAAGGGGACCATGCCTAAGGCAGCCACCCCACAGCACGCCCCCCTCGCCACCAACGGGCAGCCACCCAATCAGGCCTCTCCGCAACCCGGCGCAACGGCCAGCGGGACTCCCCAGCTGCCAATGAGCAACGGGCAGCTTGTACCGCCCCCCTCCCAGCTCCAGCCCCACACTCTCCCCCCCAATGGCCAGCAGCCTCAACAACCACCGCTCATGGTTGCCCAGCAACAGCCTCCTCCGCCCCTGCAGCAGCCGCAACCTCTTGCTCAGCCCCCCCCCCTGCTCCCCAATCCTCCCAGCCCACCCGCTGGGTACCACCTCGTAACCGTGCCAACGGGTTCGGGGACGCCGGTGCGGGTCCGGGCCAGTCTCCGCCGAGCGCGGGAGCGGGGGGGTGTACCCGGCATGCCCTCCGAACCCCACCCGGTGCTGGAGAAGCTGCGGCTGGTCAACAACTACAACCCCAAGGACTTTGACTGGAGCCCCAAGACGGGCCGCGTGTTTATCATCAAGAGCTATTCGGAGGATGATATTCACCGCTCCATCAAGTACAACATCTGGTGCAGCACGGAGCACGGCAACAAGCGGCTGGACGCAGCGTACCGCTCGCTGGGCGCCAAGGGCCCGCTCTACCTGCTCTTCAGCGTCAACGGCAGCGGGCACTTCTGCGGTGTGGCCGAGATGCGCTCGCCCGTGGACTACAACACCTGCGCTGGCGTGTGGTCACAGGACAAGTGGAAGGGCCGCTTCGACGTGCGCTGGATCTTCGTTAAGGACGTTCCCAACAGCCAGCTGCGGCACATTCGGCTGGAGAACAACGAGAACAAGCCGGTCACCAACTCCAGGGACACACAGGAGGTGCCTCTGGACAAGGCACGGCAGGTCCTAAAGATCATCGCCGCCTACAAGCACACCACCTCCATCTTCGACGACTTCTCGCACTACGAGAAGCGGCAAGAAGAGGAGGAGAGTGTGAAAAAGGTAAAGAGCCCCCGTCGGCTGTCTTGGTCATCACACAGGATTAACGCACCAGGGCGTCTGGCGTACAGGTGGCACACGACCTGCTCCGCCCGCTTGGGGTGGACGGCTTGTTCTGTCTGATAATGAATCATGAATGGAAATGTGTCTGAATGCTTGTGATAAAATTGTAGGTTTTATTTGTGGGGGGACAAGAGAATTGTGAGGATTTGGATAAAATGACCCAATGCACCTTTTGGTTAAGTGTATATTTCTGTGAAAAGGTGCGTGTAAATAAGCTTGGCCTATGCTGATTGGTTTGACAACGGAACACTTACACCCAATCAACCAACCAGTTTGTGTCCATTATTGGCTGCCACCACGAGTGAAGCATTTTAATCTTTGTCACACTTCCTAACACGTTAGCAGACTTGTGTAGTCATGGTAACCCCTAACTCACAGCCCTTTCTTTCCCATTAAAGGCATCCATCAATGTTATTACATTAAAACCAGTAAATTGTCAGCATGTTCACAGCTTGTTGGGCTGCTTAAGATGACGCTTTGTTGCCAGTCCAGCCCCTGGTTTGTGTCCATATTTAATTTTTTATTTATTTGCTTGTTTTTTGTTCATCTAAAGCAATCTTTTGATGTCTGCTCTGGCACAGTGTTCAATCTAGTTCAAAGTCCATTTATTTGACACTTCACAGAAAGTCCTTGAATAGGCAGGGTCCTTTGAAGAAACTTTTCTGAGACTGAATTATAGGTTTGAGCAGAACATGAATGAACCTGGAAACCTTTAGCTTGAGAACCTTGGGGGGGGGGGGGGGGGACTTTCTTGTGCACAGCTGTGTTTCTGTGTGGAACCAACCTGTGTGTGTGTGTGTGTGTGTGTTTTGAGTGCTGGAATTGCCAGCCATTTGAGTCAAGACCCAGTTGTAGTTCTGCTTGCTGTCAGAGGGGGCGCTGCCAGGTTTATGCATTTCTGCTCCTCATTGCAGTTGGTTAATCATGTGTTGTGACACACAATCCTCTTTGCCATTGAAGTTGATATGAGCTTATATTACAGGGTTTTGTGTCCCCACGTGGCTGTTCAAAGCCTGTATCAATTATTCACACTGTCCAGTGAGCTGCATTTGAAAAACACATTTTAATAAGCGCTGTGGGAACAACAGTTTGTATAAACACAGTTGTTTTTCAACCACAATTTCCACATTATTTCACATTTTATGCATTACGTTTTTGATATTGAAGAGCTTCTTTTTTACTGCTAATATGCAGTTTTCTGCCAGGGCCATGTGTTTGAATTTATGAAATGCTTAGGCCTAAATGGTCAAACAAATATCTGCAAATCCCCCCAAACCCCCCCCCCCCCTCCAGTCCATCCTCTGGGCCTCCTGTGTGACCTCAGTCTGAGTTCATGACCAGTGTCTGGTGTCTGTCTGTGGGTATATTTAAGTAGTACGATTTTGTGGTGTACACAATATTGTGTATATAGGTATACAAGTAGTGAAGAGTGAATCTTTTTGTGTGTATGTTGGTGATCTCATAAGTATTGATATGTTGGCTGTGTTGTGTTTGGTTAGGTGGGAAGAATTTAGTAATGTGGTAGTATACATCACATTGTGGTTTGTTCATAAGGTGCTTTGCAATTCCTTTTTGAGCATAATTGAGCATGATTACTAATTGTGTGTGTGTTTGTTTTCAGGTTGAAGTTCAGAGCGGGGACCCCTACACCAGTAATGCCAATAGGGCCCACTACAGAATTCAGGTAAAAACAGCCATAAACATTCTGCCACCCAAAATACAGCAGCCTTAAGAGGATAAGGTGCTGTTGCATGCAAATAAATGTGAGTTTTTGATTGTGATTGTGATTTGATTGTGTTAAATAAGGGATAATATGTTCAAACACTGAATTCATTTTTTTTTTGGGAACACCCAAAACAAAACCGGTCGATCATAAAATAAAATAATTGTAATTTAAAACATTATTTCTAAATTGAAATGCTGTCTAGACTAAGAAGTAAAACAAGAATAGTGTGCTGAGACAATCAAAGAACATAATTTAATAACTAATGCATTAAATCACAAATGCTCCCTCAATAACGGGCTTCTCTTTTCTAATTGGCTGATGAGCTGACCATTTTGTATTATTGGGCACCCTTGGAAGTATAGCCAATAAAAAATGAAATGGACCATTTTATATTGTGTTTCCTGAGAGAAGTGAGAATAGCCATCAGGGTGACCAGTGATCAGCTGTTATTGTGTGTGTGTGTGTGTGCGTGCGTGCGCAGGATGAGGTCATGAATTCTCCTGCACACATTGGCATTTGCATCGATGCCAAATGAGAAGTTTTGTGGAATATTTTGAATGAATAATTAATTTCACTAAATCAAAACTTTTTCCTCTCCATAGGATCGCCAAGGACGTGTCAAGTAACAGTCACTATTTTGGGCAAAAGACTGTCATGGCCCTGCTTTTTCTCTTGTCTACAGCCAGATCCTTTAACTGTCTGAGGGGGGAATGCCCAAGGATTAAAAAAAAAAAAAAGAAGACTTTTGTTTTCTGTTGACTTAAGAAAGACTTGGAACTTGTAGTAAAAGGAAAAAAAACAATTATTCATAGGACTTGAACAACTTAATTCTATAGGATCCTAGGCGAACCTTGTGTTTTCCTGTTTTTTGTGTTTTCCCACCTTTCACCTTCCTGTTTCTTTTGTCCTATGCTTATTTCTGGTTTTCTTTTTTTTTTTTTTTCTTTTTTTTTTTTTTTTTTTTTTAAGAAATCATCTTCAGTTTTTACAGGCCAAGCAAGGCAAGACTTTGCTTGACTTTCACACGAATCTAGAGTCCCTCTACTGCCCCCTGCAGGATGGGCAGGTTATGTCATTGATTTGAAACCCCCCTTCCACTGTCTCCTCATTGGAGACTGAAGTAACCAATCCAGAAGCAGAGCAGGGGGTCTCCCATCGCTTGTGTTGGATGTTTGAGTGATAACCATGCATATTGTGATCTCCTTCCAAGTGTAAATTACTTTTTGTCCTTATTCCTAAAAGGCCCCCTGCCTTATTGAAAGGCCAGACGAGGAAATGTTTGACCTTAGTTAATGTTGTGTTGAAGAGAAGAGAAGGAAAGGGGTGAGTACTAGGCTGAGGGGGCAGCAGGAGAGGGTTTAAGTTGCCATTGGTCATTGTATAATTTCTATGGTCTGTGGAAGTGGCCTGTCTTGGGGAAATGAAACCGTTACTTCCGACCTTTTTGTTTGTGGTTTTTCCTCCTCCGCTTCTCAAGTCTGCATCGGGATGGGCCTTGCTCCGATTCTTCCTATTAATCAGTTCAACATAATAAACGTGTATACCCAGCCGAACGTGTGTGTGTGTGCATTCACCCTCTCTGGACGTTTGCACTTGCAAATTTTTTTTTGTTTTCACTCTATGAAGAGGGGGAAGATTAGATGAATGTGTAGCAATTAAGTGACCTCTCAAGGTCTGTGTCTGCTTCCTGCTAACCACATTCTCTCCTGACTTGCTTTGTCAAAGACCCTCCCACCACCACCCTCTTACCCCCATTCATGATCTTTGTTTCGTCTTCACCTTGGCACCACCTAACGCTCTTTAAGGTTTGCTCACTGCACAGCCGCTTTCTCTTGGCCACTGAGGTTGGGATGGTGGTTGGCCATGAATGCACAGACTCCTGCTGATCCATAACTTGTGTGTCCATGCTGCCCTCTATTCCTCTGCTACAAACCTTGGATCTCCCAGCATGTTGACCTCAACGCCGATTAAGATATGTTTGAACTGCAAATAAAACAGTCGGATTCAATGAAGGGTTCCGTTTCCGGAATGTGTTTTGTTAGGCAATCTAAAGTGGGCAGCAAGTGTACTGGTCATTCGGAGATTCTGAATGGCTTGGGTGCATTGTCTGGTAATGTTTTCGTAGGCTGACTCCAAAGGTGTAAGATATATAAACAGGTTAATTAGTTATTCTCTTGAATGTCAGGCCATTTCATGTGAATGCTGATTTTGACAGAGTGTTCTAAGGCCATTAAAATATGTTTGATGCCTATTGGATTGAGCAATGTGGCTTGGCTGTTGATAAAACGATGTCAAGAAAAAAAAAAAACTAATGTTGAGATCTGCACTCATATCTTAAAGGCTGCGTGTGAAACACATCAAGAAACTTCATCTCTTTATTCTCTCTGTGGTGTCCTGTTCATCTGAGTTACTGAATTCCAACAGGAAAATGGCGGTAGGTTGGTGCATTATTGTCCACCAGAGGGAGACATATCCCAACGGTAACATTGCCGTTGAGGTTTGAGGATTAATTTGTTGTTCCTGTGCACAATTATTAAGCTTTGCAAGGACTCCGGTTAGACACACAAGATCAGCTTCATTCTGTTCCAAAAGTAAAAGGCAGTCTTATGCTATGTTCTATATAAATTCTCCATTGGTCACACTTGCACAAATCACATACACTGACTACATGAAAAATGGCTCGCATATTCAAACCCTCACTTGGGGCCTTTGTTGCCTGAAAGGCAACCCTGCCATATGTGTATTTTGTGATGATGACAAGCACGTGTCTAATGTCAACCTGGGGCATGAACGTCACTTGGCAGTCTGCTACAGCCGCCCTGCACCCAGACAAAAGTGCTCAGGGTTGAGGTGTGCGTGTGTGTGGCGCGGCACGTGCCATAGTCTACGGAGACAATTCTCCCAACCCTTTCTGTTAGTCTCTTGGGACCCTTTGTCTTATGGGAGACAAAATGAAAAGGGGAGGGGGAGGAAAGCACACTTAAATCCCAGAGCACATTAACAAAGTGGGTGTGCATCTTCACACAAGGAAACTTCTTCACAGATTTTAGTAGTAGTAATTCCACCATCTTTAGGTGAATTTAGAGTTTACAGTTTGTGTGACATCAATGACCTGGTATAGACTACATTTTGATTTGCAGCAGTGTTTTTTCTTCTAAAAGATTATAAATCATGCCAGACTTTTTTTCTGAACAAATACTGTAGACCTAATATGAAGCCAAGTAATTTGTTTAATTATTATTTAATTCATTCATTCATTCATTCATTCACATTAACTCATTTCTTTTTACACACTACATGACAGATTAATACTAAGGCATACATTCAGTGCAGGTCCAATTTGTTTAGTAGACTAGGCTATCCTCATACAGCAAAATTTCTAAATATGGCTTTGATACAAGGTAAAAACAAATGAGCAGAGACCTTAACTTGTTTAAAGTTTTGAAATGTCCTGTCAAGGATTAGAAAAGACTATTTCCCATTAGACCGATTGTAGTGGACTAAAATAGATGAACGTTGTCCTGCCTCAGATTGACAGAATAGGCCTGCTAGGCTACTGAAATAGCCTACAGTTGCGTTCTACCTCCTGCTTAGTTTTTTTCCACGGCTTGCTGAAACGATTGCCTTTAATCCAGTTTGACTATGGGTGAAGGTGCATCCGCCCGGACTTTTTTTTTTTTGACCGAGTGTGCTTACCAAGGTTCGCTATTGATTTACTATGGTGGCAATTATTTGAACGCTAAGGACGGGTAACAAAACAAAAGATTGTGATCACGCTGTTTGGTTTAGGACAGACAATTAGTCGACTGGCCTAATTCCGCCCCCGCCAAGCGATTGACCTGCTGATTTCAATGCGCCATGTAATCAAGTGCAGACCATTATCATAAAGGCATCCATCTTCCTTTTGCCCCGCTTGGTCATGCTTCCTCTAAGCCGTATTTCAAAGACGGGTTCATAACGATTTGGTCGGTTGTGTTTTTAGAATTGGGCTACACCGAATTTGTTTGGATGCCGTTTAAAAAAAATGCAAATCCCACGGCGCATCATGTAGGCCAGGCTACGCCATCACGACAATTTGAATAACCTATTAACCTATTATAAGCTATTTTAGTTTTACGATAGCCTAGATAACCTTCAGCATGCTATTCGAAAAATGCTTTATTTGTGTAGGCATACTTACAGCAAACGTGATTGTAGTTCAACCGAAATTGCCTGCGTTAAAACGTAGGCTGAGTAGACTGTCACCATTTTATGTTACAGCTGCCTATTATAACGTTAAAAATGTTAATATAGTTACAAATCTTCTTAAGGATAATATTGCTGTCAAAGATTGTAGCCTAATGTGTAGAAATATTTTTTAAATCGAAATATGCTGGGATAGCCTACATCATTATATTTTTTTTGCAGCCGATCTGGAATTTGGGTTGTCCAAAAGTCCAGTGCCTATGAACTGCTTGTAAAATTATAATTTCGAGTTCTCAGGATGTAGGCTATGCTGTGTCGCTGATTGTGCATTTAGGCATGTGTCTTTATTGTCTCTACTGAAAGTATCTCACTTGAAAGTCATGTGTGTTCAGCTTGTTTTAGCTTTTAAAAACCAGAAACATCCGGCTACAATCGTTATGTGGCTATAAGGCAATAGTAAAATTTGAAAAGTGATAACATAGCCTACCGTTACTGCATATCCAAAATATTCGCCATGCTGTAAACTCAATGTAGCTGGATGATGTGGAATATAATAGGATTGCCCGGTCTATTTTTAACCTAGGCCTATTAGATCGACAATTTGCTCGATCATTAGGTTTGTATTTTAAACGCCTTTGAAATCGATTCATTTATTCATTCTAATTATTCAGATTTGTCAGTGTTTCCCGTAGCCTTGGCCTACTAGATAATAATCCCTGGATGGCCTTGGAAGATGTGCAAGCTATAGCCTAAGTGAAATAGGCACCTCTAAAAAATGTTATTGAAATATATCAAAAGATATCATTATAGCCTAGGCTACTTGATTTGACTTGATGTTGGCATTATTTTATCATAGCTTACAACCTCCTCAATGATGCGAGCTGTAGGCTAACTGCCAAATGTAGGTCAAATCTCTAACATTTCTTTGTTACCGTGATTAAATATATAGTGAAGGGATCGATATAGACTAGTCTACCTAGGAATTTGTAATTAGGCTACGTAGAAAAATATAGCCTAGGCCTACAAGAGCGTACGATGCCAACGTTATTAATGTAGGTTGTTTAACTTCTGTGATTTTTTTTTCTTTCTTACTCACCTCTCCTAAAGTAGCTCAGGCTAATAGGTTCTATTTTCTACATTGGGGATGTGGGTAAATGAAATATAAATATTTGATGTAGCCTATAGACACGATCCCTTTACAACATAGTGGGAGTGTGAAGGATCTTGTTAATGCATACATAGTTTACATAGAAAGCTGCAATGGCAACGGGTGGGTCATAGAACAACTTTATTGAAATTGCAAAAAATATCCTGAACAGTTACAGCTGTTGAAAGTGTTTTTTCGTGTGTTTGTTTGTGTGTGTGGAAGTGTGCGCTATTCTGCTAGAGGTCATTTATGTACACCCAATCCTTTGGTTTTATCAGCAGCAGCACAAAATGTTGGCCCGTAGCTGAGAGACCCAGAGCCCGTCAGAGCTTCCATGAGGACGGGCAGGTGAGCAGGCTCTGGCAGGTGCAGGTACGAGACGCTTTTGGCCGCTCTCTTGGCATTCACCGCGTGCCTTAATTGTATCGAAATTAAATCAAGGTCCACTGTGAACACAAAGAGCCCAAACCAGATTCCAAACTTTAGTCCTCCGACCATTTCTCCATCTGCTCTCTCTCCATTAGTCTCTTCTCAGGTCTTCTCTTCTTATCTCCTCTCTTCCTCTCTCTCTCTCCCTACCATGTACCACACTTTCTCTTCAGCTCAGCTTGTCATAACACATGAAGCTTTCTGTCTATACCCTAATCCCCCTTGAATGCGTGTATGTGTGTGTGCGCGACGGTTCCTGTCCTTCTATCCTTCTCACCTGTCCTCTGTTTCGATCAACACACACACACACACACACACACAAGCATAAACAAACACACACACATTTATACATATATGTTTTATGCTGCATCTCTCTCCATCCTGCCCCTACGTCCTGCTCCGTAGGTCAGACATGTACATGTGCATGCACGAGTGCATTAGCGTCGCAGTTAAGTCCGCTTCAGCCTCCCAAACGAATAGCGTGTCATGCTACTTTACCCCAGTCCCAGAAGCAGGTCCTCCCTGCTGCATGCCCTACATGCATCTTACACGCATGCACAGAGAGACAGGCTCCAGTCGCTGCTGCTGCTGTTGCCGCCACCACCGCTGCCATCTCTAGCTATGTAAATACAGCCTATTGCAGCAGAGACCTCCAGCCCAGAGAGCTTCCCTGCACGGCCCTGCATGATGCACAAGCTCACATACATACAAGCAAACGGCAGGAGGTCAAGCAGAGAGAGCAAGGCAGTCATAAAGATGGAGAGATTTGTAGATAGAGAGAGAAAGAGAAGAGCTAATGCCTGTTTTGTTGCACCATATAGGTAGAGCATAGCCTTGGTACCTGGCAGCTACGGTGCTTCATTCCTGCAGAGCTTCTTGCTGGTAGCGAAACAAAGGATGATGGCGTGAGGTGTATGTGTGTGTGTGTGTGAGAAGCTTACATAAAGATGCTCAGCTCTGTGTCTGTCCTCTGCTCCTCCGGCAGATCTGTGTGTGTCTTCCTCTCCATGTGTTTGTGTCCCCTCATGTGCGCTTCCACTAGAACATCAAAACCACAGCTAGCGTGTCTGCATAACAGTTAGCCATGTCGCTCTCTCGCGCTCACTCTCCATCTCTCTTGCTCTCTCCCTCCCCCCACTTCTCTGTACAGCCTCTCTCTCTCTCTCTCTCTCTCTCTTACTCTCTCTCATCCACTCTTTTATAAACATGTATACACATGGTCGTTCTAACTTAGCTTTCAGGGTGAAAAATATCAGAAATAATAATAAAAATTATAATGATAAAAATTCTACAAGCCAGAACAGCAGTACAGCCAGAGCCTCAATCTGGTGTGTGTGTGTTCCATACAATGAATATAAATATCGCAAGATCAGAC
Organism: Limnothrissa miodon; assembly: GCA_017657215.1. NCBI lineage: Eukaryota > Metazoa > Chordata > Actinopteri > Clupeiformes > Clupeidae > Limnothrissa > Limnothrissa miodon. Next base: position 194,171 of record JAGFZM010000073.1, read on the forward strand.
TCGTTTTAGCGCGCAAGATGCTCTGACACCCAGATCAACAACAAATTGCTTCCCTCCAAACCTGTGCCTCTTTTGACCTCTCCCCTTTTAAAAAAAATGCCTCGTTCACAAAAAAAATACACAAAAAGAGAGCAACACAGGAGGATCACAAATACGTGAACAACTGTGCCTATCGCTACAGCAACATCCATCAAAAAAGTGTTATTGTAATTCCTGGATCTTCTTTGACTCCTCTGTCGTTCTCTTCCTTCTTCTGAGCGAGGGATCCTGCCGCAGCCTCTCTGCCTGTCCCAGTCTCTCCTGGGGAGCTGTCCAGCACACAGGGGCTCACAACCACTAGGGAAGGAAGGGATAGGACTCACTGGATAGGACACAGGTAGCTACCACGCATGCAGTACAGCAGGAGAGGAGAGGAGTGGAAAGGAAAGGAAATCAGAGAGGAGAGAGGAAAAGAGAGGAGAGGGAGGAGGGGAGATGTGTGCATAGGAGAGAAGAGAGGAAAAGATAGGGGGGTATTTCAATCAATACCACCATCTACCCTGGTTCCCAACCCCACCACTAAGATTCCTAAATAATCCATCTTTTTAGAGGGGAAGGGAAAAAGCCCAGAGGAGCTGAGCAAACATATATAAGCATAGGTGTATATATGTATAGAGAGATCCACAGAGGAGAGGAAGAGGGCAAAACACACACGCACGCACGCATGCAGATCCAAGCGCTCACGCTCACACGCAGAGAAACACTGCGATGCAACGCTGCCTCTTCAATTTATGCTTTCTGTTCTAACGCCTCCCCCATCCATCATCACACACACATGCACACACACACACACACACACACAGGCTGTCCCACCCCTATTTGGCCTGTGCTGTCCTGAATGCGTAGCCCAGCTGATCAGAGCGAGGAGATTAGCCAACACGGCCAGCTGGCCGGGATTACACACATGGGGGGGGGGGGTTGGGTTGGGGTATAGCGGTGGGGGAGGGGAAAGTCCCTTCACTTGGGATACACACACACAAGGATGTATGCACACATGCATTCACGGTTTGCAGGATTGACACACAGAAATATAATTCAGTATGTGCATTAGTAATGTTTCTACATATTTCCACACGCAAACACACTCCCTGGACCAGCCTGGACCAGGCAAGCACTACATGCTACGAGCCCGCAGTTGGTTTGTGCTTTGCAGCTGACAGTCTTGATAAATGGATATTAATGCGTGCGTCCCTCAAGAGGAGGCAGGGCGCCTTCAGACAATGTGGGCTCTGACCTATGAACCCGCTCTGCTCCATCATTCTGAGCCATCAGCTGATCTGATGCACAGAGAGGAGATGAGGAGGGGGAGGGAGGTGATGCTGATGAAGGGGGGTGTGGTGGTGGTGGTGGGGTTCTTCTGTGATGGGGCTGTCTGTTCGGACGGCACGTGTCCCCTCCCCCACTCCTCTCTTCATCTCGAACCCCTACTCCCTCCCCCTCTTCCATCAAACTTGATCTTCCTCCCCGTCGGCCCTGTCTATGCTTCCTTCATTGTTGGCACCATGCATAGGTCAGGCCCCAGTGCACAGCACTAAAGGACATGCATGGATGCGTCCCCACTAAACATTTCTTTTGGTTTCATCTTAAGAATTTTTAGTGTTTATTTTAGAATTTTTGGTTTCGTTTAGCGCACCACTTGCTTTTAATTTAAGGAAGATGTCTGGCTGTTTCTGTCAAGGCTGATTTGAAAACTTTTATAATGCAGTGTTAAATTCCTGAGAGGCCTTACAGGCCTAAACCAGATCAACTCCAAATGCTCAGTAATAAACATAACATTGGAGTCCTCCAGTTGCCATTGTAAATTAAGCCACATTTTCATTGTTTGAGATCTGGAAGTGCAGTGTATTTTTAAAACAAAAAGCTTGTGCATATTTCAAATTCAAATTCAGTGGACATTTTCAGTGAAATAGCAGTGTGTGTATAATATCAGAACAGACCTTTTTCCAGGGCAAATATTTCCTGATGACAGTAAATGTAGCTGGTGCTGTGGTGTGCGGCGTGATGCACATAATCAGGCAGGGATTCGGGAGGAAGGGGTGTGGTGTATATGTGTGTGGGGGGGAGGATTAACGAATGAGGAGCGCATCAGCTGGATTACCACCTCGTTAGAAATGACGAGTGTTCCCTTGCACTCTGGCCGGGCCTGCGCGTCTGCACCTCTGGAGATGACACCGTGTCCGCTGTCCGCTGTCTTATTCTGTCACCCGTCGGCCTTGTGTCAAGGTTTCAAAAAGGGTCTGAATTAGCAAACCCGCATCCCCCTGGGCAGAGATTTGACCATCTGTCTCAAGATTTTTACTAAACTCTGCCAAGGAATCACTTTTGAAACTTCAACATGACATTACATTGCATCCAGTGGAAACACATATTTTTTTCATTCCATCAAATAACTGTCATTTCAAATGTTGTTGTCACTGATCACTTCGAATAGATTACCAGATGAGAAGATTTCCTCCTGTCCCTTTCCTCCTTCTATTCTCAGATATGTCAACATTGGCTTCTGAAATAATAATGAAATCATAAACATTTAGATATTTCGGTAAACTATTCACAGATATGTCCACATGGACCTCTGAAATAATAGACGTAGATCTTTAGATATTTCAGTTAACTATTCACAGATATGCTGTACTGTATGAAATAAAAAGGTGGATTTATTTGGTAAACTGAAATAACTGAAATATTAGTACTTATTTGGTAAACTGAACGGGTGTAGGAAGAGGAAGGAAAGGAAAAGGAAAGTAACGTTAGTGTGCTGGTTAGAAGACTCCTTTGTCCACTGTCAACCTGCTGTGTGTGTGTGTGTGTGTGTGTGTGTGTGTGTGTGTGTGTGTGTGACTAATACTGCAGCTTTGCAGGAGCCTTGGGGCCCTGAGGAGTCACCCAAGCAACCCAGCAGCCTAGAGACCCAGCACCCTAGCAACCCAACACAGCAGTGACCCAGCAAAGCAGCGCCAGCAGCAGTAGTAGCAGTAGTAGTAGTAGTAGTAGCAATAGGAATAGTACTAGCGCCACCACCAGTAGTAGCAGTAGTAGTAGTAGCAGTAGCAGTAGCAGTGTGGTCAGCCATGTTGAGGTCCCAGAGCAGTGTGAGGCCCAGCTCAGCCATTTCCATCTTCAACTGCAGCAGTAGCAGCCATGCAGCAATTTCCCATTGTGTGTTGTTGTTGTTGTCATCAGTGAAAAGCACTTTTTGTTTATTTTTCTGTGAAAAACAAATACTTTCAACCTACAGACTCACTCAACAATGTAACCCCAAAATTTAATACACCTCCCTCACAGAAAGGCTGACGTGTGTGTGTGTGTGTGTGTGTGTGTGTGTGTACGTTTGTGTGTGTTTATTTGTGTGTTTTAATTAGGGCAATAATATTTCTTAATATTTAAAAATGAACTATTTGATCATATTTGATTTATGATATAAAACATATTCTAAAGGAACCATTTGAAGGAACTAGAAATCTCTATCCGTATTTCTTCCAAGAGAAATTCTTCTCATTGGCTCCTGGCTGGTTTGGTCATTTCTGATTAGTTCATCAGTACGTTTGGTTGCTTGTGGTTGGCTGCTCCCCCTCATCCCCTGTTGGCATCAGGAAGAGAGCCCGTCATGGCCAAGGTCACTGAGTGCACAGCTCACATCTGCACTACACACACACACACACACACTCGGGTGCTTGAGGAACACACTCCAATGGGATGGATGGACGGATGGAGTGTGTGTGTGTGTGTGTGTGTGTGCTGTATTTTGTGATTCCATGGAGGTTAGGAATACCAGAGTGCTCTGGTATGGTGTGTGTGCATGTGCATGCATACATATGTGTGTATATATGTTAGTGTGTGTGCTGCTCGGCTTCACGTTTGGATTGAATTGGGCACACTTACACTCGTACAAACACACACACATTTACACACACTCACACATACAATCCTGTAACACGTTGCACTGCAGTGTTGCAGTAAGGCACACACCATAGCTTCCAAAAACACATCCCACCCCAATCTCCTCCCCACCCTAACACACACACACACACCCCTGCAGGCTCCACATTCGGCATGACCCAGATTCCCCCCTCCCATCTTTAAACAAATCACTGACTGACCCACTTCCGCTGTTGCACTCAGCTTTGTGTGTCTATGTTAAAAAAATGATGCATCTGTCTTCTGGAGGAACGGGAACAAATCCAGCAGGCACAGCGCAGGCGTGCACACACACACACACATATATACATACACACACACACACACAGCAGCACAGGCAGACCCCAATTCATGTGAGCCCACACCAAAATATAATAGGAAAGACAATGTTCTGGCATTTCACAGAAATCATAAAGACCAAAGACAGATTATTGCATTCACGGCCGGGTTGGAAACCCAGACTGCTCGCTACCGAAGCGCTTTAACTCAACGGGACACGATCTCTGTACTCTGTAGACGCTGAAATATTGCTCTCAGTTTTTGGGCATACCGACAGTATTTAAATAATTCAAATGTTCCACTAGTCCTAGCAGCAAAGGCAGAAGAGATGCAGTGTGTTGGGCGTCTCATGGATGCATGTGGAGGATGGCAGTTACACCCCCAGCCCAGAGGAAGTTGATCGACTGTAGAAGAATCTCTTAAAGCTTAAAAGGCTATGATGCAGGGCTACACATTATATACTCCACAGATATCTATTGGCATTTTATAGAAGAACATTTAGATCTCTCTTTCACACACACAACCGTCCCTATACACATAAACACACACTCGCACACAACCGTTGTCATCCACACACTCACATATACACACACAGTCACTCAAACCTTCCCATCCATGCACACACAGACACACACACACACTCTTACTCAACCCTCCCCATCCACACACACACACACACACTCACTCAACTCTCCCCATCCAAATGTACCTCAACCCTTCCTGGCCACGCACACACACACAAGCACATGGTCTCATTCAACCCTCCACGTCTACACACACACACACACACACGCACATGTCTCACACAATCCTCCCTGTCCACAATCAGATCAACAGATCACCCACTCTGTCCCCAGCTCAAAGATTTGGGCTTCTATTCTCCACACACTCCACTCACACACACAAACACACACACGCACACACAGTTCTTTATGCCCCTCCCTTTGGAAGGGCTTTCAGCACACACAGAAACTGTAGATGCTTTGGGCACATAAACACACACGCATACACACACACACAGAAGCTGCAGGTGCTCTGGGCACAATTTGCCATTTCCCTTCCTCAGTCCCAGCTCAGTCTATTCTCTCCTCTTTCTCTCTTCACCTTTTCTCCTCTCTCCTCACTTCTCCTCTTTTTTCTCTCTTTAGGGTTAGTCCTCTCTTCTCCTTTTTTCCCTTTCCTTTCATCTTTTTTCTCCTCTCATTTCCTCTTTTCCCCCTCTCTTCTCCTCTGTTCTCGTTTATCCTCCTCTGTTCTCTTTCTTCCCCTCCCTCTCTTTTCTTTTCTCCTCTCATCTTCTCTCTTCTACTCTGTTTTCACTTTTATCCTCTCCCTCTTCTGTTGGTTTTATTCTGGAGCTTAGAGATGCTTTCTCTGCCCTGTGCATGGTGGTTGGATCCTGATGGCAGAAAGAGGTCAAGAAACTCTGTCCTTTACGTTGTTAGACACACACACACATACAGTGCAGTCACCCAGCGACCTCTGTGGAGTGTGTGTTAAATGGGACAGTGCTTTTATTATAGTAGGTTATAGTATAGCATATCCTCATGCCTGATGGGATGCATGAGCGAGGCTAAGTTATTAGCATCATGGGGGAGACTTGGTGTAGATGCCACTGCACAGCGGTGTTTTTAGGATACAGCTGAATGTTTGCGAGTATTGAGTTTATTGAGTTTATAAAACACACACACACACACACACACCATCCACTGGACCTTTTGGAAGGCTTTCATTTAAACACGTGTTTATTCTGGTTTATTACTATGGCCAGTCACAGTCTCATTTTGGCATTGTGTGTGTATATGTGTTTGCTATGTTTTTGAGGCTGCTGAAACAATGGAATTTTTCTTTGTCATTCTTTGAAGTGCACCTACTTACCCACCCACCCCGCTCTTCTATACTAGATACTCGCTCCACTGTACCACTTACTCTACTGTAAGAGTGATTCTTGTGGAGCTCGAGAGCTCACCTTCATAGGCAGCTTTGGTCTGCATGCATGCATGCAATGCATGAGAGCTGTCTCTATCTGTCCTTCTGTTGGTCTATCTGACTCTGTCTGTCTATCTATCTGTCTGTCTGTCTGTCTGTCTGTCTATTTATCACTGCATAAGAGAGGTGGGGAAACCAAAACGGATTTCACCCAAAGCCTCTTTCCTCTGCTAAAGAGAGAGAGGTGGTGAGAAAGAGAGAGATGCAGGGAGAGAAGGCGGGAAAGAAACGGAGAAAGAGGGGGGGGGGGGGGGGGGGGGGGGATGGGTTGCTACCAGCAGCACCAGGTCCAGATTAACCCTAATCTCTGGACCCATGTCCCAGGAAAGGGTTTAAATGCAGAGACCAGCATATTGGGATTGAGCCGCGAGGTGGTGGGGTTGTTGCTGGCAGGTTGTTGGGTGGCGGATGAAAACGTAGTGGTGTGGAGGGGGGAGAGGGTAATGAGGGCTCAGGGTAGTCTGATGTAGTGGTGGTTGGGGGTGGAGAGTTTGGGAGGTTTTTGGGCTGTGGTGGTACGATGCGTTGCAGGGCAGAGCGGGCATGAAGCGTGGCACATGCCCGGGATGAGGTTGAGATTAAGAGGACGGTGTAATCTGCCCGCTGTATGTAGGGCAAGACTGTCTTAACCACAGTGCTTTTGGAACAGACCAGCTCTGCTCAACACACACACACACACACACACACACAGCGAGACAGAGAGGAACAGGACAGGGACGGGCAGCGAGAGTGTGTGTGTGTGTCAATCTGTGTCTTTATGCGTGTGTCCAGGCTAGGTGCGCACTTGCATTTGTAACTCAGTGGGTGTCTATGTGGGTGTGTGTGTGTGGTTGCATGCATATTATAGTGTGACCATTTATCTGTGTATGTGTATGTGTGGGTTTGTGTGTGTGTGTGTACTGTATGTGTGTGTGTTTGTGTGTGTGTGTGTGAGAGAGTGAGTGAACACTGCTCACTCACGTTTTTACCTGGCTAACCCTGGGTAACGAGCTAACAGGCTGACCAGATAATCTCCAAATGGGATTGGGGAGATGTGCTGGACAGAAGGTGGTGCCACTATCAAAGACGAGTGAACGACCCCCTGACCCTGTTGCCCTGTGACCCCAGAGCGGTCGAACGCAGCATTTATGACGGTGCAAGCGAACACCCTGTTTAGGTAAAATTGAACAGCTCAACATGCAGTTCTTTCAACTAATCATTCACAGTTTGCTGCTAACTCACATCATTTTCTCAACCTTGTAAACACAAATCCTAACCCTAATCTTAATTTTTAAGATTCTCATAACCCTTGATTATTTTTCCAAATGTAATAATTACCTCAAAACTGACTTCATTTATTTCTTTTACACACTAAAAATATGATTTACACTAAAAAAATTGGTTTACGGGTTAAGTAAATATGTAGATATGAAACAATGAGCATTTAGCTCAGAGAATGGAGTTTAGTGTTTAAGCGTTTGTAATAAACTATAAATGACAATGAGGTGGTTAGTGTTTGCTTCCTTCCTACACACACTCTCTCTCTCACACACACACTCACTCTCACACTCACCCACACACAGGGGCATGTGTTTGAGTGTCTGCTCTTGTCTTTGCTCCCATATATCCAACCTACAACCCCTCATATACCCGATATATCCAACCTAAAACCCCCAATTCCATCTGTACCTTAGTATACTTCCACACACCATTTAATTTGATCTTATCCCCTCATACACCCTAATATATACACCATTTATATCCCTATATACCCAAACTACAACCCCAGTATAATATTTATTTACCCCATTATCTGTCTTCACCTCATCTCTACCTCAAATTTCCCCCACATACTCCCATATGAACCTTGGTCTAATGGGTAGTGTTTCACAGTAGATAAGTGTGTTACAGAATTGAAAACAAACTGCATAAAATTAACACTCAGGTTATGAAGCTTTGGTTCAGTCAGTCATTATAAGCAATGTCCAAAGCTGTAACACTGACTGACTGACTGACTGACTGAAAATACAGCAGCTGAGACTTTGGCCTTGGTACAACCGTAGTCAAATACTTATGAAAAAAATTGTGTTGTAGTGTACATTTGTTTTCTACTGTATTACTGCGGTAAATGCAATATTTTGGACACAAAAACTGGATTCATTTAAAATACTACAAAAATACTGCACATTGCATTTTACTGCATTGTACTGCACAATGTAATATCATGACCTAAAAAGGCTGCATTACTGCAAAAGGACGTTTCCTGTAGGATAATACATTTTTTTGTAAGGGATACTTTAAAGAAAATAAGACATAAATTAAGAAAATAAGTAAAATATTATGCAGTGGTTACTCATAATACAAGGCACACACAAGCGTGTTTTTATTAGTTGTACAATATTGCGATTCAAATAAATACCTGGAATAAATGAACAAAGAAATTAACCGGCCTCGTCTTGCTACCCACACAGACGCGCCGCGTAACGCACAGCCGGTGCAATGGGGGTGAAAGTTAATTTACATGCCGAAAGGCGATCTTAATGTGGATATTTATTTTAATTTAATTTCTCTGCTGCACATACTGCTCGGTCGGCTTTTGTGCCAAAGTCATATTAACCTCTACCTAGTTAATATTCAGTCCGCGACGTCGTTGGTGCCTGATGCATATTCATTCAGTGAGCGATTCGCTGCCTCTCCACTCCGCCCATGCCACACCAGGGCGGCGTGATGCAGACGGCTACACGGCAGCCATGTTTGTTGATGTTCAGCGGAGCTCAAACGTGTCTCGCATATCTTGTGATTTGTGCTTCGCTCGTAAATAGTAGCATGGCGCACAAGACAGAGTTGCCCACCAAAGAGATGTCTTTGAAAGGCAGGGCGGAGAAAATTGTCGTGGCAGGTAAATCTTTACCCGTCTTTTCTTCTCCAACCTTGCCCCATGAGCAGATGAGTTGACGTTATAAATCTGAAATGATATCAAGCAGCAACAACGGTAATATACTATAGCATGGAGCTGTTATTGTTCAGATGAATGCCCCGTTAGCACAAATTATTTCCCTTATGATGTGAACATAAACACAGTGACGTGACAGAAACTCTTGCATAAAGGTAACTCTTTCATAACTCGGCCTAATCTAACGCATAGTGTAACTTCACAATTGTTTCTTGCCAAATGACGCATGTCATTTCATAATTTGGTCTAATGTAAAACTAAACTTTTCACGCTTCAGAATAGAAACCCAGGGTTCACACAGGGATATGAAGGCATTGCATTAAGTTGGCGTAGCTTATTACAGTGGTTGTCAAACTGGTCTAAACTGACGTTAGGCTTCTTTAATCAGTTCTAGGGGGTAAATAAATCATTGAGACTTGTCCCCAGCATAATGATCTCTCTCTCTCTCTCTCTCTCTCTCTCTCTCTCTGTCAGCTTTGTTTCTTCTTTCTTTCCCACCCCTCCTCGCACTAAAGCTGGAGCTCTGCCTTTGTCAAAGTGTTATGTTACATACTTGAAAATTGAAATAAAATAGAAATAAGTTCTCCTATAATCCTGACAGATGGAGGAGGAGGAGGAGGTGGCAGTAGTGAAAGTTGCGAGGTGAGGTGAAGGTTTTGCATAGCCCTTCCTTAGTGGAGCTGAAGTTAGCCTTTTTGTTAGCATATTCTTTTCTGTTTTCGTATGAGAGTCTATATGATGAGTGTTGACCAAAGGACCTTGTGTTAAAGGTACAATGTGTAGCATGTTTAGCTGTTCTTTCAAGGGACATAATAGGCTACATTAATGCATAATAGGAAGCATTAATGTAGCCTATTATGTCCCTTACTGGCTAATGTATTTCAAGATGGCAAATGACTATGGAGCAACGCCACCCATTCATGCCTATGTAAATCGACCATTTAGAATACTTGAAATTTATGGTGGTCTTAAATATTCATGAAAAAGCACATATTTGTGAAGGGGTAAGATTATGATTAGATTATGAACAGCTAAAAATGCTACACATTGTGCCTTTAAAGTCTCTCTGGTCTTTGGTTACTTTGTTCTTGTTTTGTAAATGTTTGCGTGTTACAGGGCCTGGCTCTCTCCTCAGCTGTCCTCCGCTATCCTCTCCTCCTTTTTTCTCCTCTTCTCTCCTCCCCTTCCCTCTTCTCTTTTGTCATCACCTCCCATCTCATCTTTTCTCCCCTCTCTTCTCTTATTTCCTCTCTTCTCCACAGCTCTCCTTTCCTTTTTCCTTTCTCTCTCCTTTCCCCCTCTACTTTGCTCTTCTTCTCTCTCCTTCTTTTCTCTTCTCCACTCTTCCATCCACCTCTCCTCTTTTCTCCTCTCTTCTACTCCTCTCCTCCTCCTCTCCTCTTCCTCTCCCTCTCCTGTCCTGCCGTTGTTTTGTCCCATCAAGTCCAGGGTCCCATCTGTGCATTATGCGCATGGAAGCTCTGCTCTTCTCATAAATTCCCGTGCCGTCTGTTGCGGCAGCTCGGGGACACTTCGTGGTGGTTGAAGGCCTTGGCTGCCACGGCAACCATAGAATGAATCTTCAGGGGCCAAAGGTCAGGCTGACGTTCTTGACAGAACTCCACATTTCAGGACCACCCTTTACTAAATAGGCCTATATTACTTTTTGAAATGCTGGTAAGAAGTTGATTTGGGTACGTTTGGTAGAAAAAGAATCCATTCTTACATTATCTGACTACATAGATCTTGTTTTTATGACGGGTTCCTTACTCATAATGAACGCTGTGGAACCCTATTTTCAGGGTAATTTCGCTCTCTTTATTTTTAATAGAGACTTTTTGATTACTCTACATTCCACAGGAAGCACTTATCATGCAGGGATGCTACGCCGCAGAAATAGGGAATTCCTTCTCTTTTCAGTACAGTACAGCCATGTTTGAGTGAATAGATCAGGAGGAAAGGAATAGAGCTCAGGGATGAATGGGGTGAGAGGGACACAGAGATGTGTTAATATTATTGCCTGCCCACAGGAAGGCAAACTGTCCACGTGTCATGCACACTCACCACAGTTGATGGTCTATTCATGCTCTGAGCAGGAAATAATAATCTTATTGCCACTGGACAGAGACCTCAAACACAGAATAACTGAATGATAAGAGTGCTTTTTCACTGCTAATGGATGCTCCCATGACTGGCCTCAGTAGTACAGAGCAATGGGCCCATCTCCACTACTTTCACCCCTTGTTTCTTAAAGGAGCTCTAGAGATGGAGGACATTGAAACAGCACCAGGATGGGGACTGACCTGCCATTTTGCTAAAAAAAATCTCTTAGCACTGAATTTTGTACTTCTGAGGTTAGCAGGCATCAGTAGTGACAGGCCAGCGTTGTGGTGTCTATACAATGCAAGTGATATTAGTACCGTATTTTTTCAGCATGCTCAATCAATCCATTAATGAATTTTTGGCCTTATTGAGGGCCGCCCTTCACTACTGGATGCTTGCATAGTGTGCTAAGTGTGTATGGTGTGTCTGGTGTGTTTTGTGTGTTTAGTGTGCCTAGCGCATTTAGTGTGAATCGTGTACTTTCTGCACTTAGTATTTCTGTGTATGAATGTGTGTGACAGAGGCCTGTAGATGTCACTGCTCTGTACCCGGGGATGAATTCTTCAGTTACAGTAGCTGAGGATTAAAAGAAGAGGCAAGGTTGGCGGGAGTCCTCTCCATAGCAACTGCAAATAGTTGCTTAGATACGGGGCTGATTAGAAGACGCGGGGTAAATGTAGAAACGGTTCTTGTTTCGTCTGTTCTCTCACTGTGGAGGAGTGGGAGACCCTTGATATGACCTTGCTTGCCTTCGGGCTGAATAGTCTGAGGGTGACCTTGTGACCTTTTCTTCTCAGTATTTTCCGTGGTCTTCTTTCAGCTTTTAGTTCCGCTGAATGCTACATCCATTAGCCATTGATGCGAACAGCTTCTGTCCACACCTCACGCCCGGTTTGTTTATTATTTAGTTGAAGCTTGTAGTCCAACACAATGACATGCTAATAATGGGCTTCTCGTTAACAGGCCCTGGGCCTCCTCTTGTGCAGACTTTTCCCAGAAAGAACAGGAGCATGCTGAGTGCTTATGTTGAGCCTTAAATAGTGCAAAAGTGACCATTGAAAACCAAGTCTGAATAGACTTCTGTTTTCCTTTGCAGCAAATGATGACTCAAAACATACATTTTGACTTATATATAGCGAGCTTGTCGAATCTGGCATGGTCTTATAGCCTTTGTTTTAAAGAAGGACAGAACAAAACAAACTTCCTCTCTGAAAGGTTTTGTGCACATGGTCGACAATATCACACACATTTTCACTTCGGGGAGTCAGTGTCAAACACAGTACTAAACACAATAAATGAATCTCCAACAGTACTCCAAGTGCTTTCTCTACCTCTGCTCATCCCCAGCTTCAAAGCCAGCTGATTATTTTCTCCCAGAATCCTTTGCGTCAACCCACGTGTTGATGGGCACGTCCCTGGCAGTGGGTCCTGGCGTCGGCAAGAGAGGTGTGGTACCAACCCGGTTTGGTCAGGTGGCACTCAGGTGGGCACCTTGTGGACCTGGCAACGACTCGTATGCCCATACGGACTCCATACAGGTAGCCAGACGAGCCAGAACTCAAGATTGTGGACAATCAGCAATGGAGAAGCATACCTGTTCGGTGCAACGGAGCCCAAAGAAGGCGTCGGTCTGCATTGAGAAATGGCCGTTAGATGAAGCTGGGAGCAGCGCGGGACCACTGGGGTGGCTGTTTGCGGCAGCTGCTGGGTAGAATGGTGCTTGTCTGCTAGTGGTGCTCCTTTTGTAGACGGTGACGGAGGCAACAAAAGGTGTTCATTAGTCCCTCGCTCCTGCCGTCTGCCCGCCTGCCTCTCGCTCCTCCACTAAGCCCCAACGAGCCTCCTTTTTGTTTCGCTAAAGTTTCTTTGGGGAAAAAAAAACATGTTCACCCGTCCAGCTCTTTCTGTTTTCTGCCCTTCTTCCACCAGTCCTCGACGCCACTCCTCCCTCCTTTTCTCTCCGCACTCCCTCTTTCCTTCCACCCTTTCTTGTTTTTGTATGGGGACGTTCCCCCCCATCCTCTGGCCAGTGCTTGGTGAGGGGTGTGTTGGCAGGACCAGAGTGGGCGAGATGCTAGCAGCCAGCCGGGCACTCACTGGACCCATGCCAACCCTCCCGCTCTCCCTCTCTCTTACTCGCTCCATGGGAGACATACCCATTGAAGAGCACGTGTGTGTGTTGGTGAAAGAGGGTGGTAGAGGAAGCAGTGCATGATGGGAAGTTGGTGGGAGGTGAATGAGAGAGAAAGAGAGAGAAAAAGTTTGATCCAGCAGGTTGGCATTGATCCGGCTTCTGTTTTGGCTGCTATGTGTCAGCGTGTTCTTGGACAGGCTCAGTTTTTTTTTCTTCCTTTGTTCTTTCTTTCCCCTCTCCTCCTTCCTGTTTGTTTATGTTTTCGTCTCCTCAGGTTTTTTGGACAGGCAGGCGGATGGGCGGACGGAGAGTTGATCTGCCGCCCAAAGGCATCGCCGAGGGGACACCAAACCAGTGTCTCTGTCCCTCTGTCTCCGTCATCTGTTGCTTATTGCGCACACACTCACACTCGCATACATGCGCATACAAACACACACACAAACGCACACGCGTGCACACACACTCAGAAACTCAGAGACACATGCGCACACACACAGGTACACACGCATACACACACACACACAAACTACAACACACACACACACACACATTCTTGCCCTTTTTGCACACACTCTCTAGTGCTAAACTTCTCTCTATTGCAATTGTGTGGAAATATCTTTCTTAGAACAAGAAAAAGTGACTTTGGCACAAACTGGAGCCATGCGTGTGCCCAGACTGCATGCCAGTGCCAGTGCCAGCTGGTCTAGTCCGACACCGCTCACACTGGCACAGGCTTTCGGTTTGCCCAGGAAGCTGTGTGTGTGTGTGTGTGTGTAAGTGTGTGTGTTTGTGACTGTTAATTTATGTATGTGTGTGTATTTGTCAGTCTTTTAAGTTAAGCTTAACTTAAGCTTAACTTTTTCAGTTATGATTTCTGGTCTCATTTACTTAGGTGGCACATACCCAACAAAGTGTGTGTGTTTGTGTGTATGTGTTTGTGTTTTATTATGTATAAGGTAGGAGTGGCTGATAAGTTTGGTTCTGTTTGACTGTTTGAAAATTGCGTTTGTGTCTCTGGGCTCTATAATGCATACACACGCACTGTGCTTTCACGACTTGCGCAACCTATCATTGCCATTTTGTGCAAGCGCATCGTTCTTTTTTTCCGGCAGAAATGTACGTTGTCAAGATAGCAGATTGCTTTGTGCTCTTTTGGGCATGTCAGTGAAAAGAAGGGGTGTGGTCCGGTACATAACACGGAATTTACAATTTTACTGGTAATGAAACCCAGTGCGCCACTGACCAGAATAATTCGCACATTGGTCACTGGTCAGGAATCGTTCACACATTGTTTAAAGGCTATTTTATGGGTGCTTGATGCTTTTAGATATGGAAGAGTGCATGCACACACTGCTTCTTTTATCTGCAGGATTAAGCAGCAGCGCATATAGAGTCCCACCATGGTTATTTTCACACCATGGTTAGGCCACACCAATATAATTAGTTGGTTCTCGGATTCGCCGCTTGAAAAAAATGCAAAATGAAATAAAAATAAAATTGAATTCGAACTCACACAAACATAAAAAAAACACTGTGGCTATAATACTGAAAAAAGCATGCTGCGTTCACGTGACGTCAGAAACCAATCGCGCCTTTCACTTCAGATTGCAAGAGACAAGAGACATGATATGAGGAAAGATGCCGGTGAATCCTGCTAGGCCAGTGTTTACAATTATTAGAATATTTGATCAGAAGAGAAAAACATTTGACAAGTGCATTGAAATTAAAGAGGATGAGAACTTTGCGCAGTTCATTGCCTGACAAAAAAGTGTGCTGTGAGGTGTGAAAGTTAAGTTTATAAATTAGGCCACATTTAGTTTTTCCTTAACACGTGAGTAAATGTCTTTAATGAACATTAACTGTGAATGTGCTAATTTACCTTCAGAACATTTTTTTATTTTTATTTTTATTTCGCTCGCTTGCTCCATATTTTTCCTGAAAAAATCCGAGAACCAACTAATTTTATTGGTGTGGCCTTATTTTATTAAAATATATAATATTTGCAAAACTTAGTTGATTGCAATAATCAATGAGAATTAATAACAAGTAACTGACTGGCTATTTGACCAGCAGTGGCGGACACATAGGGATATAAATACACTTTAGATTGTCAAGAAACAGGAAACTACATATTAGGCTACACCACCAGAACGTAATTTAAGTTATTTTATATATATTTTGGTTATACTGTAAATCTCCCATGCCATCACCTCGCGCACATTTTCTTCACATTTCGCCAAGGTTAATGCGCCATCATAATACATAATACGCCATGGAACAATATTGGTTTGTTACATGCTACGGCCCAAACACACCCATGACTAATTCACTCATTTCAACTATGGGCCAGGCGCAATGTTCAGTTTTCAAGCTGGCAAAATATAGTTTTGCTCTGGGACCGCCCCCAAAGACAAATGCTCAATAGAGTTCTGACAATGCGTGAGTGGTCATGAAAATGGAGCCCTCTGTGTTTTCTCTGTTCACTTCAGACATTGCAGCATTCAGCTCTATTACAATAGAAACTCAAAGTGTGTTTGTGTGTGTGTCAGATTTAGTCTTCTGCATTTTAGGGATTCAGCTCCATTACTCATTTAGGCGAGGAGGAAGTTGGGAGATCAAGTTAGCCATTCTGTGTGTGCGCACACGAGTGTGTGTGTGTGTGTTTGTATGAGTGTGCATGTGTAGGCCTATAGTATAATGTGTGTACGAGAGAGACAGTGTGTACATTTGTGTTTTGGCCTATAGCTTTGTGTGTGTATTCTGGGTATTGGTGTTTGCGAATGGTGTTTATCTCTTTACTAATATTAGTGCAGTGTGTGTGTTTGTTTAGGCCTACAGTATAGTGTATGTGTGTTTGTGTGTCTGCAGTACATTGGTATTTACGTATGGTGTTTTTATCTTCTTACTAATATTAGTGCCGTATGTGTGTGTGTGTGGCCTGAGCCAGCGGAGCTTTAGTGGATAAATCACTTCAGTCTTCTTACAGCTAATCCGCACACACACATCTGTGCTGCTTCTCCCTTGCCTTTGGAGCCTTTTCCCTCCGATCTGGCCTAGTTTGAGAGGGAAAGGGAGGGAGAGTTTCTGCCGTGACCCCAAGCCAATGCAACCCCAAACTGGCAGTCACAGGGTCAATCTGTGATCGAGCCAAGGCAACCCGTTACTCTTCGTAGCTCAGCAGAGTGGAGTGGAGCAGCTCCCCGACCGACCCTAGTGTGTTTGACCCCAGATGGCACCAGGGATTGTGGATCCCGTGTGTGTGTGTGTGTGTGTGTGCACGCACTCGTCATCCTCTGGTGGGCTGGAAGATGGTGGGGGCTGAGTGTTGGCGGCGGGGTGGGGGGGTTTACGTGGTTTAATCCGCTAAGTGTCTCCTCCTGACATCCAGCCTCCCTAGCAATACTGCTAGCAGCAGGCCCATGCTCACCATTGCTAATACCGCTAGCAGTAGGCAATGCTTACCAATGCTAATATCGTCTAGCAGTAGGCCCATTCTCATCAATACTAATATCGCTTGCAGTAGGCCCATGCTCACCAATTCTGATACTGCTAGCAGCATGCCCATGTTAACTAACTCGAATAACACTAGCAGCAGTCCCATGCTCACTCACGCTAACACTGCCAGCAGAAGGCCCATGCTCACCAATGCCAATACCAATACCGCCAGAAGCAGTCCTATGCTCACCAACACTAATACTGTTAGTGGAAAACCCATGTTTACCAATACTAATACCGTTAGCAACAGTGCCATGCTCACCAACACCAATACCACTAGCAGCAAGCCCATGCTTACCAACACTAATACTGTCAGCAGCAGGCACTGACCACCAATGTTAATACTGCTAGCCACAAAGCCTGTGGCAAACATTACTAGCATTGCTAGCAGTTACAGTTGTCTTACAGCCAGTAGCCTACTGCTAAAATCGCTAATAGCCACAAGGACCCCCTCCTTTCCTTCCCCTTATCCCACTCATCCAAAGCAGGCTGTGTTAATCCACAGACACACACACACACACACACACACAGATGATATGAAAACACACCCCCACACACACAAGCTCAGTTACCTGAACAGAGTTAACCAGAGGCTTACAGCCTTGGAATTGTGCCCCCTTGCGTTGTTACCTGCTCTTTTACTCCACACACACACACACTGCATGAATTGTATCTTGATCCCACACAGTAATGTTTCAAGGTTAATCTGATGAAATGAATTTGATTTCAGATTTTGATTTTCCTATTTTCCTCACACCAAACACCCCATACAAACCAAACACACCGAACACCCCATACACACCAAACACACCAAACACCTAATATCCCATGCACACCAGTCACATCAGTCATCCCATACACACCAAACACATTGAGATCGTCATAATGGCAAAGTACTAAAGCTATCAGAAGCATGAGCATTCTACTCTGTTACTAAAACATGACTCAATACTACAGTGGTTGTTTAATAATTTGACATGGTTGCTTCATCAATTAGCCTACATGTGGGAGCCCACACATACACACGCACGCATATGCATATGCATGGACGTACAGCAATCCTGTTTGTGATTTTGACATTTTGTGCCTTGTCTGTGTGTGTGTCTCTGCAGCAAAGCATGCTTCCAATGGAAATCCCACAGTAGAACCATTCCCTGAAGGCATGGAGATGATCATGTTTGGTGAGGTTCAGATTATTGTGTGCTTATCCTGTGTCTGTGTGTGTGTGTGAGTGTGTGTATGTATTTACGCTGGTGTTTTTAGAGTGCGCCATGAGCATCTTTTTTAAAACCCATTTCTTTACGACTTAGTTTGTGAGAGAAAAAGAGAGAGAGAGAGAGTGTGTGTGTGTGACATAGCATTTCTCTGGCTGTGTGTGATTGGTCAGG
>JAGFZM010000073.1:217444-228836 GCA_017657215.1 Limnothrissa miodon
GGGGGGGGGGGTGTAGAGTCCAATCTGTCTTCCTATACTCCTGCCGGTCTGGTGGTTCCGCTGGCTGGGAGCCAGGCGGGGAGAGAGTTCAGCAGTCTCACAGCCTGGTGGATGAAGCTGTTGGTGAGCCTGGTGGTGCGGGAGCGGAGACTTCTGTATCTCTTTCCAGATGGCAGGAGGCTGAACAGACAGTGTGCGGGGTGGGTTGCATCCTTGACAATTGTGATGGCTTTGCGGGTGAGGCGGGTGGTGTAGATGTCTTGCTGGGAGGGGAGTGGTCCGCCAACTATCCTCTCAGCTGTTCTCACGATGCGTTGTAGAGCTTTTCTGTTGTAGTCAGTGCAGCTACCGCCCCACACAGTGATACAGCTGGAAAGGATGCTTTCAATGGTTCCTCTGTAGAATGTGGTCAGGATGTGTGGTGGGGCGCTTGCCCGCTTGAGTTTGCGCAGGAAGTAGAGGCGCTGTTGTGCTTTCTTGGCCAGTGATGTGGTGTTGGTAGTCCAGGAGAGGTCCTCACTGATGTGCACCCCCAGGAACTTGGTGCTGCTCACTCTCTCTACCGCAGCGCCGTTGATGGTCAGCGGATGTTGACAGGTGTGGCCTCTCTGGAAGTTGACAATAACCTCCTTGGTCTTGCTAACATTTAGCAGGAGGTTGTTGCCTCTGCACCACGTGGTCAGGAGTTCAACCTCTTTCCTGTAGTGGGTCTCATCGCCCTTGGTGATGAGCCCCACCAGCGTTGTGTCGTCCGCAAACTTCACCAGGTGGTTGGAGCTGTAGGTTGGTGTGCAGTCATGTGTCAGCAGGGTGAAGAGCAGCGGACTGAGCACACAGCCTTGTGGAGCCCCTGTGCTCAGGGTGATGCTGTTAGAGACGTTGTTGCCCACACGCACCGCTTGAGGCCTCTGGCTGAGGAAATCCAGCAGCCAGTTGCAGAGGGAGGTGCTGAGGCCCAGTTTGTCCAGTTTGCAGATGAGTTGTTGTGGTATAATGGTGTTGAATGCTGAACTGAAGTCTATGAACAGCATTCTCACATATGAGTCTTTCTTGTCCAGGTGAGTTAGGGCTGGGTGGAGGGCAGAGCAGATTGCATCTTCTGTGGATCGTTTCGCTCTGTATGCGAACTGATATGGGTCCAGGTTGGTAGGCAGGGTGGATTTGATGTGTGACATGACTAGTCGTTCAAAGCACTTCATGATGATGGGTGTCAGTGCCACAGGGCGGTAGTCATTGAAGCAGGCTGGGGATGATTTCTTTGGCACAGGTATGATGGTGGCAGTCTTGAAGCATGATGGGACAATGGCTTGCCTCAGGGAGGTGTTAAAGATGTCTGTGAAGACGTCCTTCAGCTCCTCTGCGCAGTCTTTCAGCACACTACCAGGGATGTTGTCTGGACCCGCTGCTTTCCGGGCATTGATGGCGGAGAGTGTCCTCTTCACGCTGGCAGCAGACAGGCACAGAGGCTGGTCGTGTGGAGGTGGTGGTGTTTTCTGTGGGCGTGTGTTGTTCTGTGCTTCAAATCTTGCAAAGAAGCTGTTCAGGTTGTTGAGCAGAGTGGTGTCGCTCTCACAGCTACGCGCTGCAGGCTTGTAGTCTGTAATGGCCTGTATGCCTTGCCATAGGCTCTGTGCGTCCTTGCTATCATTGAAGTGGGAGGTTATCTTGCGTGTGTAGTCCTGTTTTGCTTTCTTGATGCCACTGGACAGGTTGGCTCTCGCTGTTCTCAGGCTTGCTTCATCCCCAGCTCTGAAGGCTTTGTCTCTGGCCTTCAGCAGCCTGTGGACATCTCCTGTCAGCCATGGCTTCCGGTTGGCTCACCTTTTTATTTGTGTAACATCATCAATGCATTTGATAATGTATGAGCTCACAGTGTCTGTATACTCCTCAATGTCTATGATGTTATTGTAGGTAGCTGCTCCCTTGAATACTTCCCAATCCGTTGACCCAAAGCAGTCTTGAAGAGCAGAGGTGGCCTCCTGTGGCCACACCCTTACCTCTTTCTTAACGGGTCTGGAGACTTTCACACTCTGTCTGTATGCTGGCATTAGCATAACAGTGAGGTGATCAGAGGTGCCGATGTGGGGGAGGGGGGTGGCTTTGTATGCTCCTGTTGTTGAGATGTTGCTCACACGATGAAATAATTTGTATCCGTTTCATGTTTTTTGAATGGAAGTTTAACTGAAAAGGGTTTTAATCTACAGGCTCTCTCTCCAGCAACAAAGCCGCTGGACGTCTGTTTAGGCCATATTGGGCGGTGTATCCCAGGCGTTATTCGATGGGAAATGTCAGAAATTGCTTCCTTTTGTTTTGAGTCTGCACCCTAAACTTGGTGGGGCATATCTGAACCTTCATTGACTCTACAACATTTCCCACATTTCAAAACTAAGATCTTAAGTTGGGACGCACTTTTCTGGTTTATATCCTAAAAACTCAATCTAGCAGTAGCACTGTTTTCAGTTAGACTGACGTCACACTCTGCTGCTTCTCTCTCTTCTGTATGCTCTGAACACTCCGAAAGTGTGACACCCTGAATAAACGAACGACAATTCCATCCACGCTCACATACACGAACGGTTTAAGAGGGCCAGAGTGTACTTGGAGTGCTCAGAGTGTCAGTTTATGAACGTACCCTCTGTAACAGACCCAAGTTACGTTCTGAAGGTTCGAGAGACCTATCCCTGAATTCGATGAAGGCTGTACTTTAAAGATGCCTGGCAGAGGCGACTCGTAATAGAAGTAGAATTAACATAAAATAGAATTAACATAAGTGACACGAGAAGAATCATAATGATTACAAAACATCAAATCAATTAGGGCTGTGCAATTTTGCCAAAAATCTAAAT
Organism: Limnothrissa miodon; assembly: GCA_017657215.1. Lineage (NCBI taxonomy): Eukaryota > Metazoa > Chordata > Actinopteri > Clupeiformes > Clupeidae > Limnothrissa > Limnothrissa miodon. Next base: position 220,291 of record JAGFZM010000073.1, read on the forward strand.
TGCGATTTTTTTCAACCAGTATTGCGATTGCGATTTTATTGCGATTTTTCACAATAAAAACCACAAGCACCAAATATGTCCCATTAAAAAGAGCTGCACAACCCTGTTCTGAGTGACGTAGTCGATGGAGGCCAGAGTCAGTCCTCACCTTTTTGGCTTCTCTGCCTATTTAATCTATTGAATTATGTTTCCCTGCAAGCACTGCAATATTTGTTTGTAGGCTATATGTTTTTATTATATTAGCCTGTATTGTTTTTGAAGCATACTTTATTATAGGCTGCAGCAATCGTCTTCAGGATTTTACAAAACACAAATCTAGGCTGATTTCAAACTAGAACCCATAATCAGCCTATGTTGCAACAGGCAAAATCCGCTATTGTGAAACTTATGGCAATGGGCTTCCCCAGCCAAAACAGCCACGAGTCGCCACTGATGCCTGGAGGCAGCACGTTCAATTTTTGGGGTCCTGGCAGCTGGAGACACAAAGGGGGCTGCCCACCAGAGTTCCTGAAACGCTTCACGCTCGCTCTCTCGCTCGCTCTCTCGCTCCCTCTCTCTCTCTATTTCTATTTCTCTCTTACTCTCTTTCTATTTATTTCTTTCTCTTTCATTCTCTCTCTCTTTGTTTCTGTTGTTTCTTGTTTCTTGCTTTGTTTCTTTTGTTTCTTGCTCTCCACTGCACATGCATTAATAATCCGCACCCAGAAGCCAACCATCGTGCACAGCTTCAACATTCAGTCTGCTCCCAACGCTGCTATGTCTCTATATAATTCATGGAGAGTCATGGGTTGAGGTAGGCCACCGGGAGCATTAGTGAGCACCAAGCACCATCTGCACATCACATATACATAATTCTTCCTGTATAATTCTATATAATTCTTCCTGTAAACAATGGCATATTCATTTTCATTTTGTGTCCTTATAGCAATATGATTGTGGTTAATAGGTACTACCAGGGATTAAATTGGGCCGGGGCTGAGCCCCGGCACATAAACTCATGCTGCATTATGACATCAAAAGCAACAAACCTTTTTGTCACGATTTTCAGTTAAGAGTAATTAATTAGGCTACACTGTCGTTCTAACAATTAGTAAAACAATGAGTTTTGTGTAGCCAATAGACCGCCTGGTTTTCCTGATAAAAGGACGACCTATCAAATCTTAGAAAAGTTGCAATCAGAGATTCTAGAACACTAATGTTACGTGGCTACTTTCCAGTCTACTTTTTCCTCAGCGAGTCAGAGACGTTAGTTGAGGCTGTCAAACAGAGCACCGCGCGCTGGTACACTATACGAGGTTGACACAGCGAGATAGAAGCAGACAGACAAGGTATGTGCGAAGAGGTGCTTAAATGCAAAAAGATGCTTAAATGAGTAGCTGTCAGTTGAATTCCATTGTGCATTTGGCCAGTTCAGTTTCCATACATGAGCCAGCTAGCATACTGTACCTTAGGTAGCTATGAATGAAATGCTAATGTACATGAAGTTGACATAAGCCTAACGTCACCTAAAGCTACCTCTGGCATTTTTTCTACATTTATCCCAAAAAATAAATCAACTGTTTTGACTACAGATCATGCAAGCCTTGAAAGTTTCTCATAAAGGATCAATATTTAGGCTACACTAACACATTGAGCATTTCCCCTCTGCATGTGTTTCACATGCTATTTTTTCACTAAGTTCTAGGCTATAGTACAGGTATTTGTGACAAGATTTAAAATGCTCTGACAGCCATAATATCCCAATAGCAATTTGATTTCGTACTATAATGGTCGTGTATCTTGTGTGGTAAAGGTATGACAGGTCTGTGACGTTTATTATATTTCATGTGATGCATATGTCAGTACCAATTCTGACTCCAATCTGTACTTAAAAATTCCCAGTAAAGTAGGCTATCTGAGTGAGTTAACAATGCACTAAAACATAGCAGTAAAGTGTGTGTATTCTGTGCAGTCAAAAAAAAAAAAGATTGTTCGCTCCGACCCCAGGCCAGAGCCCCCCCACATAGCAAATCCCAATTTAACCCCTGTGTACTACCGATCACATTTTGGAAATCATTATTAAATATTTTAAATTATTTAAAAATGATAAAACATGCATGAAAGCCATAAGTGGATAATTAAGCTTAGCCTACTGCTTATGTTGCAAAAGCATTCAATTAATAGCCTATCAATTTGTCTTTATTACCTCAAATATGACATTTTTGACAAGTGCACCAAATAACAACCAACCACGTTTTAGATTTTAAACAGGATTCTTTTATTAATGTGAGGTCTTATGAACTTGAACCAATTTTAGGTTGTTCTCCTCGTTCCCACCTGATGCCGCATTTTCTACTTTTTCTTTTCTGTGCGTGCCAAGTTCACTTTTTATGAATACCAAAAGTTGCATGTCTGCTTGTCGTTGTTTGTTAAATAAAATATTTGTTAAATTAAACTACTCCGTGCCTCCTCAATGTTACTCCCACTTGGTGAGCGTAACAACGTGGCATACACATTTTTTCGTTTATAAATGAAGCCCCTTGCCTGCCATTTTCTGTATGTTTTTGTGGTACATATTCAACTCATTGAAGCCAGAAATGTGTGCTCAAGCAATTCTGTCTGGCTGTCTCTGTCTGTGCTTTGTCTGCACGTGTGTGTGTGTGTGTGTGTGTGTGTGTGTGTGTGAAGGTGAGTAAGCTAACAGCCTGTGTGTTGTGTATGTGTGTATAGGTCTGACGGGACACACTGAAGTGGTGAGGGTGCTGTTTAACTCCCAGCTGATTACTCTGCATCAGCTGCTCAAGGTCTTCTGGGAGAGTCACAACCCCACTCAAGGTAACACCTCTCACATACACATGCGCGCACGCACACACACACACACACACACACACACACACACACACACACACTCTCACACTTTTACTTCTTTACCTCCCTCTCTCTTTCACACACACACACACACACACACTTTCACTTCTTTACCTCCATCTCTCTTTCACACACACACATACACTTTCACTTCTTTACCTTCCTCACTCCCTCTTTCTCATACACATATTATCTGTCTCTGACTCTCTGACAAACTCAATTACACACTCATTTACACACACGCTTATGCAAACCCAGGTACCTACAGTCACACACACGCACACACACCATAGTCATACACATGTTCTTTTAGAGTCCCTGTAGGCTGCTAATGTTTATTGGAGTGAGAGGATGACCCAGGTCAGCCTGAAGCATAGAGTGCTTGGGGCATTTGTGTGTGTGTGTGTGTGTGTGTGTGTGTGTGTTTACGTACAATATGTCTATCTGTGTGTGTGTGTGTGTGTGTGTGTGTGTGTGTGTTTTTGTGCTTGCGTGTATTTGTATGTGTGTAGTATTTGTAGTATATACAGTATTTCTATGAGTGTGTGTATGTTTGTGTAAGTGTGTATTTGTGTTGAAGTGCGTGTGTGTGTGCGCACGTGCGTATCTGTATGCGTGTGTGTGTGTGTGTGTGTGTGTGTATGTATTTGTTTAACTGTGTGTGTGTGCTTGTACGTGTGTGTGTCTTGGGGCAGGGTTGTAGACAGGCTCCCCTAATGTGTCTGAGAGTAACCCACCCATGTGAGGGAGAGATGGAGGTGCTGTAGAAGCAGGGAGACCATACACACTCACTGAGCATTAGGTACACTTACTGGCACACACATACATATACACACACACACACACACACACAATGACACAGAAGATGTACACACACTTACTAGTCAGTCTGTTAGGGTCACATCCCTAACAGACTGACCAGTCTGTCCTTTCTTTTCTTCAGAACTGCCTTAGTTCATATGTCTATCCATATGAGGGAGACCCTGTGTAGTAGCCTCCTCCTCCCCAAAGATATTACCTCTCGGGACACAAGCTGTTCTCCCCAGGAGCACATATGTATGAACACACACACACACACACACACACACACTAATGCACTGGGACATGGCCTGAAATCTTCTCTGTGTCTGGCTCTTTTCACTGTGCCATTTTACCCTGACACTTGACTGGGTAATGCCCCTGACCTGTGACACCATGCCTCTCATACACTTCCTGTCCTGTGACACCATGCCACTCACACACTTCCTGTTCACTGATGCTATACCACTCATACACTTCCGGTCCTGTGACACCATGCCACTCCATCGTGTGTCTCCAACTACAAGGGCTCCATGAATGCTACTACAGGGCATTGTTTGGAATCAATATCTGAATTAAACAGGGAAGGGTTTTAATCAGGCCTTCTCTTGGCATCCTTACACATTAAAACACCTTCTACCAATCGGGCTCTGGCGCAGTCTACTTCTATCTATTTCTTTCTTTCTTTTTCTCTCTTCCTTTCTTTCTCTGCATACCTGTCTATTTTGTTATTTTCTCTCTCTCTTTCTCTCCCCCCCCCCACACACACTCTCTCTCCCGCTCTCCCTTCCTCTCTCCCTCTCCCCTACCTCTCACACCCTCCCTCTTTCTCCTTCTTTCTCTCTCTCTGTCCAGTGATGTAAGAGCATTAATTTACCATGAGGTAGTTAGCCACTCTGACCAGCCAGCCAGAAGAGGGATGGCAAGAGAGTTTTGTTAAACATTCATAAGGCCTAACGCCCCCATGCCACACCACACCACACCAGACACACAAGTTACAGAGATCAGAGCATGCTGGGTAAGTTGGTTCCCATTGGATATGAAACATGGACTTGTCCTTCAGAACACCAGAATGCTGTATCACCCCACACACACACACCAACAAACACTAAACACAAAACATAGACACACCAATGCACACACATGCCCTCAACACTGAGTTGAGTGAATGCTATCGACTGTACTCTACACACACACACACATAATACACCCACACTCCTGCTCTCTCCTGTCGCGCTGAGTGATGGCCATCCTCTGAGGAGAAGACCACTGATGCTGAGTGTCAGCAAGTGTCACTACACACACACACACACAGTGTCAGCGAGTGTCACTCTAAAACATCTGCCAAGTCACTGTGGCCTTCTCTTTCTACTTCAAGCGCGCGCACACACACACACACACACACACACACACACACACAACCCCTGATTGGTTCTGCTTACTGTAAGGTGCCATAGAGCTGTACTCTTCTCATACACAGGGGGATGAACAGAGATTGACAGATGCACAGTGGGATAGGTGAATGAATAGAGACACTGTGATGACCTGGTGTCGATTAATTAGGGGTGAGTCTCTATCTCTATAGACCTATGCAATTCAGCGCAAGGGCTTGAATCACCCCCAACGTCATAGGGCGCCATAGGCATCAGTTTTATAGGCTACGTGACAATAAAAACATAAAACCAATATAAGACAATAAAAAATACCCCACGAGATTTGTGTTATAAAATAGCCCCCTTTTTTAATTTAAGATGACGTGGCAGTCAGAACATTATTAAGATCAGTGTGGACTGGAGACATGCAAAATGATATTAGGCTAAGGCCCCATGATGATGATATTAGGCTAACAGTCCTAATAAAAACAGATATGCCTAGCAAAATATGGCATGAAATGCTAGCCTATGAAAAACAGTCAAAAAAATTGCCCGTTTCGCCCAGGGAATCCTCACTCAAATTACATTTTACAAATGTTGGAGATGGTCAACATGCATCAGATATGCTGCATGTCTTAAGAAATAGCCTATCCGGGTTGAAATATCTCCGGATTCTACCCAGCGCAAATCCAGAGTCAAAACACGTCATAAAAAGTCAGGATATGGTCAAAACCTGGTCCGGATATGCTGCCGTCATTGAAAATATCCAGTCAAAATATCTCCGGATTCTAGCCTATTTTGCCCAGGGATGGATGAAAAGAGGGATGGATGGATGGAAAGGCAGAGAGATGGCTGATGAATAGATTCTAGAAAAATTGCATAGCTGCATGGATAGAGTGATGGGTAGATAGATAGATGAATACATGAATAGATAAATAACTAGATGGATGGATGGATGGATGAATGGACAACAGACGAATGGAGGAAGGCTGTCTGATCTTCAACCTCTCTGTTGCTGTTGTTTCTGTGAGCTCTGGTCTTATTTAGCACGCGACACTTCAGCACTTACTGTTTCTCTTATTCATGGGTAACACACACACACACACACACACACTCACTCATCTCTCATACATACCCACACACACACTCTCTCTTACACACATTCTCTCCCTCTTACACACACACACATACACACACACATACACGCTCAAACAGCTCTTCTGTGTTCTCTTCTCTTATTCATGGGCCTTAGTGCATCACACACTTTACTTTATTTAGAGAGCAGTGAAATGATCATGCAGCAGTGGAACACACACACACACACAAACACACACACACTCCTTATGCACGTGAGGGAAGTTTTTTTAAGGGGTTGCGCAACCTCTGACAGAACTATAACTGTGTTTCATGTGTGAGACACACACTCCAGAAAAGTGTGTGTGTTTGTGTGTGTGTGTGTGTGGAGTGGTGTGCTCCTCCCATGGTGAGTAGGGACCCCTGCCTAGCTCTGCTGCCACAGTTCAAAGGGGCCTCGCTTCAACCGCGTGATCTGGCCCTGGACCAATCAGAGCTGGGATAGCAACATGAGCAGCCAGTCAGAGGGCTGGGAACTCGCAGCTCTCCACGCCTAAGCCTGAGCGTCGCCAGCGTGTCAGATCCTCTCAGTGATGCCTCGCTGTGCAGCAGCCCCCATGCTCTCCAGCTGCACAGGCTACACACACACATATACGTGTACTTACACACATTTATGAACACTCACGCTTATATACAGACTTATATATATACTTGCTCAGTCACATTTATGTACACACTGTACATTAACAATCATATACACATGTACACACACATTGTCATAGGAATACACACACTATTTCCCTCTTGTCTGTGTGAGTGACCAAACTCTGCTTCAAATCAGCTGTAACCAGTGAACATAAAGTGAAGGCAATGCAGCGGACTACACGCACACGCACACACACACACACACACAAATAAAAACTGTCCCTTGCAAGAGACTCTAAGCATTCTGACTCACCTTAAACAATCATTGCAGCATTGCTGGTCACACACACACACATCTCTCTCTGTCCTCTTAGTACGCACGCACACACACGCACGCACACACACACACACACACACACACACACACACACACACACTCCCCCCCCCATCTCTCTCTGTCCTCTTAGTTGGTTCCCTGGAGCTCTGTTCATTCTGTTTGTTCCCTGGATCATACCGTAATACACACACACACACTACACATCTAATTGTCTTCATATTTCCATCTTCATCTCTCCATCCATAATAACATCTTCATCTTTCCATCTGCCATAACATATCTATGCCATAATTTCTCTATCCTTATCCATCATTACATCTCCATCTCTCCATCATAACATCTCCATCTATTTATCTCAACATCTTCATACCACTCTCTACATCTCGCTTTTTAAGTCTTTCTCTCCTTCTTCCCCACCTTCTCTCGCTCTCTTTCTCTGTCTTTATCCATCTTTCTTTCTATCTCCCAATTCCTTTTGTCAGCAGATCTGCAGTCATCCTCTCCCCAAGGCAGCCTGTCCGTCTCATCCAAACACAACTCTTTTTTTGTCTCTCTCACTCTCTTTCTCCTTCTTTCCTGCGCATTTTATCTAGCTCTCTCTCTCTTTACTCCCTCTCTTTCTGTTTCCTCCTTTCTCACTTAGTTTCCTGTTTTAAAAGTCTCTTTTCTTTCACTCTCTCTCCTTTTTATTTCTTTCTTAAGCTGGAGTCATTCTCTCCATCTTCACCCTGTCTGCCCCGTGTGTCTCCTCTCCTTCCGAGACAAAAGCATTTCACTCTTTCATCTCTCCTCTTTTGTCTTCTCTTTTTCCCCCTCTCTTCTTTCCTCTTTCGTCCTCTCTCCTTCACACTCCTCTCTTCCTCCTTTTCTGTTTGTGTGTGTTTGTGTGTGTTGGGGGGTCGTGCAGTATTAACGGCTCTCAGTGCTGCATTAGTGGGCAGCTGGACTGACAGGTGGACAGTAGTTACTAGTGCCACAGATGCAGGATGGCTACTTACATGGAGTGTGAGGGCACTGGTGAGGATGCTCTCAATGGTACCACTGTAGGTTGTCAGGACAGGGGTAGGCAGGAGGACCTTGCAGGGCTTTCTTGGTAATGTGTGTGGTGTTTTGTGGAATTTTGTGTCTTTAACTATCTCCACTGAGAGTGGGGTGTGCTCGCTTGTAGGTCTCCTGCAGTCAAACATGCAAACAAACACACCTACACACACACTTTGAGCCATGTACCCTTTGGGCTGTTACACGCACTCACACACACACACACACACAGATTGACCCAACACACAGGGTTTAGACACAGAACCACACACACACATAGATCCTCTAAACATGCTGGTCTTGCATAATTGCACGCCGTACCATATTCTTACCAAATGATGTATAGGGGTGTGTGCACTCGTGTGCACTCACTAACCTTGACCATCCCCCTGCACCAGTTGAGCTGATGCACCCTAACCACACCCTCACCCCCT
>JAGFZM010000073.1:243836-253401 GCA_017657215.1 Limnothrissa miodon
CCTCCTTTAGTCTGTGGACACACTTTCACTCTCCAGCTAGGATCTGTGCTGGTGAAACACACACACACACACACACATGCAGATAGCGAAAAGAGTGAAGTAGCAGTGGCACAGGTGGTAGAGGTTGAACCAAGGATGGCAGGTACTTTGAATTCAAAGTGTCCTTGAATAAGATCCAGAACCCCAAATTGCTCCGGGCGGCAGAATGGCAACTTGCAATGTAGCCACCACCTTTGATGGGTGAATCTAAGGCAATGTGAGCTCCCACACCCATCTGTTTAATCACAGGCTGCTTATATATAATATAGATATTATATAGAATATCTATCTATCAAGATAGATATTCTATAATGATCTTCTTTTCTTGTCATCTGTTGGATGATTTTAAATGTAACATTGATGCAGTTCTTAAATGGAACATTGATACAGAATTTTTTGTATTAAACATGCAATGTTTTCATATTCTATTTGTCATTCGTCGTATTTTGATAATGCTGTACAGTGTTCATATCACCTGCTGCCAAATTTATAAACATGTAACTATCTTAATACAGCGTAGTGATTCATCAGTGCCACTAGGTGGCAGCACACATCCTGCAGTGTTCTATGTGGCCTGACGAGAGAGGGCAGGAGAGGGTTAAACCTGCTGGGTTAGAGGCCTCCAGTGAACCTGTCACTAGTTCAACTGCACAATGCACTAATGTGCACACCTTACATCTATCCATTAGGCCACACCAATAAAATTAGTTGGTTCTCTGATTTTTTCCGGAAAAATATGGAGCGAGCGAGCGAAATAAAAATAAAAAAAATGTTCTGAAGGTAAATTAGCACATTCACAGTTAATGTTCATTAAAGACATTTACTCATGTGTTTAGGAAAAACTGAATGTGGCCTAATTTATAAACTTAAAGAGCCCATAGAATGTAAAACCACATTTACCTTGTTATTGTTGAATTTAGGTAGCTTAAGGTATCCAACGGACCATACGGAAACTCCCTACACCATCTTCCGCCTCCTTCTATATGTAAATTTCAGGCTAGAATTTGCCGGGCTGAAAAAAAACAATCTGAAACTAGTGCTCGGTGTACGTGGACAGCGCAAAGCTACACCTCCTCCATTACATTGTCCAATCCAAAAAGCTCTAGCTCTAGAATCTTTGGTCCAATCAAAATGGTTTGTAACAGTCTCTTGTCCAGCCCCCTGTTGCTTCAGAGGTAGGCTATAAACGCCCTGTAGTAGTCTATGTAATAGCTAGCTAACATTGAGAACGGCTAACGGCGCTAAGAAAAATAAGTGCATGTTGAATTTGTGTTTGAAATAAGTGCATGTTGAATTTCTGTTTAACTGGAGAACATACGAAAAAAATGTCAGCACACGCCTGTAACGTTCCAGGATGTAGGGTTGGGGTTGTTCGGAATTTGCACTACCTTCCTCAAGAACCTCGCATTCAACGGGAGTAGTTGATTTTTATCTACAACCACAAGTTTGGTCGTTTGCTCTGGTCAATTCACCCCATTTTGTTTTGCCAACCTCGGACTGTATCAATCCGGCTTTTCACGAACACTACGCCTGAAACCAGGATCTATTTCAACTGTTCTCCAACACAACCGATTCTGCCGGTAGGTAACCACGCTTTTTTGGTCGCCATAACCATAGAATTATAGACTGGTATTTCTATGGCCTTAACAGTTTGCCTACTTGATGCTACTTGGATATCCAGATTATTGCGAAGCAAAAAAAAACTCGGTCACTAAAGTGTTGGTAGGCTAGCAGGCATAACATCAGATACTAATGTCACATTTCCCCCAGGCTTCTGTGCTTATATAGCCCCAGTATTTCATTTCCATTACCAAGTTTTAACACCGGGGTTTTAGGTAAACTTGGAATGTTTACTATACAAACATAATAGCCTACGTTAATTTCCCGGTAAAGATGCATGTCGCCATCTATTATAGCATTTCATAACCTCAGACATTAGTGCTGAAACTAAAACGTAGCCTATGCCTACATAATATTAAATGGTAAATGGTTCTGCATAACGTTGTCATAAAGGCTGACATCCTATTGCGTGTTTATTTAGCTCAGATAGTTAACCAATTTTCTGCTGAGAAACAGACCTGCTGCTTGCTTGTAGTGTAGGTGCAAACACAGCGCGGTATAAAATAAAACGGGGAGCGATAAAACTGTAATCTGCATACAGTCTATATAGCCTACAGTTGGGGTCAGACTTGGATTTTTTTGTAGCGGTAGCAGTACCTTCAAGCTAAATTTCCCCTTCACCTAAGATTCACTGACCTATCCTTGTGCGTCCTGTGATTCCTTGATGAAGTTAGAAGTTGTTGAGCCAGCCTCGTTTATCTTTGGGCCAGAGTTCTTGCAAGTGGCTGTTCACGTCTTTAGTCTGCGTTAAGTTCTTAAAAACAAATGTCATTATGCTACAAATTGAGCAGCTCTAATTTGACGTTAGGCTCCATCTGGGGATACCGTTGCAGCATATTGACCTGCTACTAGGCGCAAACGTAGCGCGATAAAATAAAATGGTAATGTTAAAAGGGGAGCGATAAAGCGTTTACGGACACTATCGTGTCCTCGGTTCTCTGAACTTGAGAAGTGAATATAGTCTGTATAGCCTACAGTTGGGGTCACACGTAGTTGAATTTGTTTTCTAACAGTACCGTTAAGATTATCAATGAAACTTGGGAGCCAATCTGCTTCAGCGAAAAACCACCCAATAGGCCTCACAATGAACTAGCCAATCAGTGCCAGGGGGCGGGAAACTGGCCAAAGGGTGGGAAATACGAAAAATTTTAATGAGTATACATTTCTGAGCATGGAATAGACAGCCTAGAAATGCTCCTGGGTCTTTTTCAGCCGCACAAATTTGCATACACAATTATTGAGGCTCAAAGAACATTTTATGATGGTCAAAAAATGCATTTTATGGGCTCTTTAAGTTTCACACCTCACAGCACACTTTTTGTCATGCAGGTTTTAGGCAATGTACAAAAATTCATAATTCTGTTATTCTATGTTATGTAAAGGTTTGACGGTTTGTCAATTATTTAAGAGTTTGTGAATCTGAGCACCAAGCAAGCTGTGGAATTGAGGTATGACATAATGTAGACTACGTCTAGGCTGCTGTAGCCTACGTTCAAACTCATTTTGTCACAGGGCATTAGAACGTCAAAATCGCATTGATTCACCAGATAGCAATTAGATAGTGACTAAAAAATTTTGCTGATGAATGATTTATTTTGCATGAGAAACAGAAGCGTGTGTGTGCACGCGCGAGGATGTGAGTGTGTAGGCACATGCTATTCATTTATTTATTGATTGATTTTGATGGCAAAACACTTTGAATGGGTTTTTTTTTTTTGCCTCTCAATCAATGAAATATCAAACTCACCTCCAGAGTTGCACAAGCAGACTGCTCTCTGCACCGTGAGTACAACGGCGCAAACTTCTCATCCTCTTTAATTTCAATGCACTTGTCAAATGTTTTTCTCTTCTGATCAAATTACAAACACTGGCCTAGCAGGATCCCCTTCCATCGGCATCTTTCCTCATATCATTTTGTCTCTTGCGCTCTGAAGTGAAAGGCGCGATTTGATTGGTTTTCAACATCACGTGAACGCAGCATGCTGTTTTCAGTATTATAGCTATCAGCCATGGTGTTTTTTTTATGTTTGTGTGAGTTTGAATTCAATTTTATTTGAATTCATTTTGCATTTTTTTCAAGCGGCGAATCCGAGAACCAACTAGTTTTATTGGTGGAGCTACACATACACACATACAAGCTGGAGTGTATGTGTGTATGTGTAGTTATAGATTGTGAGCACCGCAGACTGAGATGGAGTGTGTGTGTGTAGTGGTACAGTCTCAGAGCTTGTGTGTGTGTGAACACACAGGCGTTCATTCACACATTCTGTGGGTTGCCCTCCAACCAGTGCTAATTACGCTGTGTGCTAATTAGTGTTCATGAAGTAGCTACTTTGAGACTGACACGCACACACACCATTAGTGGAGCTGAGGAGGGTGCAAGTCAAGCTGGCGCACAGACACACACTTCAGACAGACTACACACACACATACACACACTAAGACTGCTCGTACGTACACTTTACACTAAGAATTGTCATACACACACTCCACACTATTACATGAATACACAAACACAATACAGTAAACCTACTCAAGCACACACACATTCCACTGCGCCTACGCACACATACACCACACCAAGAATTCCTACACACACACACACCGCATGAGTACTACTCACACACATACAAACCTTATCTAGACTACCCTCCTGCTGACTGACAGAGAATCAGACAAACTTATTTACAGCAGGAGTGCTCTAGTCATACACACACACACACACACACACAGTGTTCTCATCATACACACACGTTTGACACAGGGAACAGCCTGTCATAGGACATAGGACACAACCTCTCATTGGACAAAGGACACACAGGATACAGCCTTTCATTGGTATTTCGTACCCCTGTAGTCAGCCGTATGGAGGCCTAGATTGAGCTGGTTACCAAAGGGACAAGAGTTTGTTATGTCTGTGTGGTGTGTGTGCGTCTGTGTGAGAGTCAGATATTTCAAAATAAATGCTATGACACTCAAATAGCAGAATTCAAAAGATTGAGTACATCTTTGATAGTGACTCACTGCATTGACCTTAACTGTGTGGGTGTGTGTGCAAGCCAACGCATTGAAACACAGTGCTAATCTTGCAGCCGTGAAATCCGGTGTGGTTGTTTGTCACATAGGGCAAGGTGCTGTTCGCACTCTCATCACTGTTTCCATTCAGCTGCCTGTGTGTGTGTGTGCATGTGTGTTCACTTGTGCTTGCTCACAGCAACGACTGTACTTCCTCAGGACACACACACAAAATACACCTACCCCAGAGGTTACTGTTATCTTTCTACAACTGTTCTGCCCAAAGCATCATCTCACATGACATCTTGGTATGGTTTGGTAATAGCACCACCACCGACAGAAAAGCACTGGACAGAATCAGGAAAACACAATACACACCCCCTCCCTTCACTCACTGACATTTATCATTCCAGATGCCTGCAGCAGGCCAAAACATAATCAAGGACTGTGCACACCCAGGTCACAATCTTTTCACCCTCCTGCCATCTGGGAGGCGATACAGATGCTTCAAGGGTCCTACCTCCAGACTCTTGACCAGTTTTTATCCTAATGCAATCAAATTTTTTAACTCATGACCCAGACGAACTGCACTGCACTTTATGGACATTTCTCCAGTTTTTACTAACCACTTATTTATTTATTTTGTCATGTATATATGTCCTCACACTGCTTTTTATCATGTTCACGACTATGTTTTCATATTGTGTCCTGTCATGTGTAAGCAATCGGGGCAAGTGCAATAAAGTGTATGTGTACAAGTGTATGTACATGTTTATATGTGTGTCTGTGTGTACATGTGTATAGATGTTTCTTTGTGTGTGTGTACGTGAATGAGAGAGACTGAGGTGGGCTCCAAGAAGGGTCAGTCAGCTTCCAGGAAGGATCTGGTGGTGTTTGTGTGTGTGTGTGTGTGTGTGAAGTGCGTGTGTGCGTGTGTGTTTTTTGTGGTGAGTGTTTAAATGTGTGCAAATGGGGCCCAGGGGGGGTAGCACCCTGGCTCATCTGCCCACTTACTGATACACACTCATACGTACACTCATTTAAGAGTGGGCCAATCATACACACACACACATACACTCATTTAAGAGTAGTCCAGTCATACACACAAACACATACACACACATGTTGTCATACACACACGTATTCACACATTTAAGAGTGGTGTTGTCACACACACTTATACATTCATTTAAGAGTGGTCTAGTCATACACACTCACACACACACACACTGACCCATTCATACACTCATTCAAGAAGGGTCTAGTTGCACACAAACCCTTTCTCGCTCTCTCTTACATACACACACACACAAATATATCAAAGGTAAAGGAATACACATACTTCATCCCACTCACTCATACCACACACACACACACACACACACACACACACAGACCCAGAGTAAAATCTAGAAAAAGCTTTTCTGTCAACCACAGTAGTCTGATTTCCCTTGCTCTACTTTCCTTCTTCCTCTCCTCTTTTCTTCTCTTTCTTTGTGTGTGTCACTTCCTGACACCTGTGTGTAGGTGTGGACCTTGCTGCAGGTGCTCTTTCTCTCTCCGTCTCTCTTTCTCTCTCTCTCTCTCTTTTTTTTTCTCTCCTCCACTGAGGTTATTTTGGTATTGCCACAGATATTTTTTGCATGTGTCTGCATGTGCCTCCCCTCCTCACTTTCTCTCTCTCTCTCTCTTTGACTGCAGTTGGCTCTGGCAGTATAACAGGCCTGTTGAGCTGGCTACTTGAGAGCCTGAGAGAGTTGACTGTCTTTAGAAAAAAAAGTAAAACATATATTCTATTGTTTAAACTGTATACTTATCAAATCTACTAGCATAGAAGTACTTGTATAAAGTGCATTATACTAGTACTTCCATTCTTCTATGTTTGATTACATTTATGTGTCTATTTTTGATCGTATTTCCATGCTTGATAATGTTTCTATGTTTGATAGTACTACTTTGTGTCTATGTTTGATAATATTTCTGCTTGATCATATTTATATGTGTAATAACACCAAAGGTGCTCAGGCATGTTAATTGCCCAAAGATGAGTGTACTGGTGGAGAACTGGCTGGGCCTGGGTATGTACAGGTGTGTGTGTGCGTGTGCGTGCATGAACCTAAGTAAGGGGCCAGGGATCAAGTACGGGCTGGTTACTGGTCCAGCCTTTGTAAGCAACAGGCAGATGAGTTTAGCCAAAGTCAGGTGAGTTCAGCGCTAGTCAGGTGAGTGCAGCCACGGGCAGGTGAGTTCAGCTCTAATCAGGTGAGTGCAGCTGTAGGCAGGTGAATGTAATACCATTTATTCTATATTAACCAGTAGCCCGACTGACAGGCTGTGCAGGGTCATTAAGATCTGTTATGATGCTATATGGACTAATTACCATTTGAGAGGCTGTACATTTGCAATCTTGCATGTTTGCCCATTTGCAACCTAGGCAGTTGGGTTAGCCTCCTGAGCCGTGGATCTTCCCAAGGTTTCTTTTGAGAGCACAACAAGATGTGAAATAAAGGTTTTCCTTGCCCCTGTTGCACATGGGTGCTCTCTGCTGTGAAGCACTACATGACATGACTTTTGTATAGTGCTCTGTATTTTCTTGTAATGTGTATCTAATGGAATAATAGTGGACTACTCACCATCTGAGAGACTGAAAACCTGCCCTAGGCAGTTGGGCTAGCACCTTGAGCCGTCTGAACTGCCCAAGGTTTCTTCCTTTACCATAACAAGTAAAAACAAAAAACGCTGCTAGGGAGTTTTTCCTTGCCCCTGTTGCTCATTGGGCCTCTTGTGTTAAGCGCTTTGTGACATGCCTTTTGTAAAAATGCGCTATATAAATAAAATTGAATTGAATTGAATTCTTTAGACTGGACGGCCCAATAGTCCATCCCAACCATGCTGCTAGTCATTAGCCTGTCGATGGTTGGTCATTAGCACATACTGCTAGTCATTAGCCCATACTGCTAGTAATTAGCCTATCCAAGGCTAGTCATTAGCACATGCTGCTAATCATTAGCCCATCCCATATATGCTACTATTTCTGAGCCCATCCCTTTCATGGCTGGTCATTAGGCTATGCTGCTGATCATTTGATCATGCTGCTAATCATTTGCTTAGGCAGTCTTTTAGCCTTTAGTCAATGCTGCTAATCATCAGCCCATCCATGCTGCTAGTCATTATACCATGTTTATAGTCCTTTGGCCATAGAGTTTGCAAGTGAACCACGTCATTCTGTATGCTGCGGGTTAGCATTTTCCTACTTCCGGTTCCTACATGGAGTTGTCTCTTACCTTTGACGTCATTTTCAAAAACGACGGTAAAATGATTTGAAAGGCAATACGTTCTTAATTTACAACGATTCAGTGCAATTTACAACGATTACAACGGTCAACAATTGGCAAATCTTTCACAAAGCTTGTTTTAAAAAACTGTGGGATGACATGTCATTGAGCGCGGTTTTGTATAGCTCTGGTTACCATGACGTCCGGGCTAAGCGCCGCTAAGTTGTAGTCAAAAGGGCTTTCCGCTTCAGCCTAGTGATAGCAACATCTTATTTATTTTGTCAGTAGACTGCAAATTTGCAAACCCATCGTCCATAACATGTTTTTTTAACATCCTCCATCGAATGCGGAAGTTGTCTACTCACGTGCTTTTGCTCACACCTTATTTGAGATGGAGCTCCAAAATTAACATTGGATTTCCCATAGGGGGAAAAAACGTAAGAACCGGACGTCGTGAAATGCTAACAAGAAAAACTACAGGCTTCCGGGTCACTTGCCAACTCTATTCATGACTGGTCATTAGCCCATGCTGATAGCCCCTGTCCCATCCATGGCTGGTCATTAGCCCATGCAACTGGTAATTAGATTATGCTGCTAATCATTAGTGCATACTGCTAGTCCATGCTTTTAGCCATTAACTCATACTGCTAGTCGTTAGCCCATTCTGCTAGTCGTTAGTCCATACAAGTAGTCCCTGTCCCATCCATGGCTGGTCATTAACCCATGCTGCTGGTCATTGGATTATGCAGCTAATCATTAGTGCATACTGCTAGTCATTAGCCAGTGCTAATAGCCATTAACCCATATTGCTAGTCATTAGACAATGCTGCTAGTCGTTAGCCCATACTGCTAGCCATTAACTAATAATGCCAGTCGTTAGACAATGCTGCTAGTCGTTAGCCCATACTGCCTGTCATTAGCCCATACTGCCTGTCATTAGCCCAAATGCTGCTAGCTTCTGTGTGTATGTGTTTTACACACTTTCATTTGTCTGTTCTTGTCTGTATTTCTTTCTTTCTGTTTCAGTCTTTTATTTATCTCTCTAGCACTTTATCTCTCAAAATTTTTTTTGTCTTTATCTTTAGTTTTCTTTTACAATATTTGCCTCTTCTTTTCTCTCTCTTTCGTCTCTCTGTTTCTAAACCTCCGTGTCTATTTTCATCTCTCTCTTTGTCAGTGTCTCTTTTTTTGTCTACCTCTCTCTCTCTCTCTCTCTCTGTCTCTGTCTTTGTGTCTATTAATCATACTCTTTCTCTCTGTCTCCATGTCTGACTCTTTCTGTCTCTCTGTCTGTCTATCTGTCTGACTGTCCTTTATCTCTCTGTCAGTGTCTCTGTGTCTGTCTATCTTTATGTTTCTGTCTGTCACTGTCTATTGCACAGTTGCTTTGAATCTGTCTGTTTTTATCTTTTCTTTTTTTTTTTTCACCTGCTCTCTCACTGGTGATTCTGAGTTGTAAAAATAAAATAGGGCAAATGTGTAAGAGGTTGTGCAAGTATGTGTGTGTGTGTGGTGTGATAAGAGTCAAACTGCCCAAGTGCAAGTGCCCCTCTTTCTTTCTGTCTGTCTACCCCCCCCCCCCCCCCCCCCCCCCCCCCCCCCCCCCCCCCCCCCCC
>JAGFZM010000074.1:0-13626 GCA_017657215.1 Limnothrissa miodon
TGTGTGTGTGTGTGTGTATTTGTGTGTGTCTGTACATGAGTAAGTGTATGCATGTGAGACGTTAAGCACAGTAGTTGTGCAGTATACTACTGTGGTTACACAATTAGCTCTGTTACCTGGATAAACTTGGCGTGTGGGTGAATTGTGTAATTAGGAGATTAATTCAGGCTTTTGTGGATTATCACATTGGCCATGTTACACACTTCCAAATCCATTTACATAATGTTTCACATTATTTTAGCTATTTTTGAAACACACCTTTGGCATGAGGGCAGAGGACAGAGAAACTCAACTGTGAGCAGTGGCATTGCCCACCAGTCACACTATGCAGTATGGGAGCATGGAAACCCGACAGAAGCCCGACGGGACCTGGGAAATATTTAGAACTTGTGACAACTTATGTTGTGACAGATTATCCTAATTGAAAAAATAAATAACAGCATAACATATTTCTTCCTGTGCGCAAGATTTTTCTATTGCTGTGACGACGAAACACGTATACATGTAGCCTAAGTGCAGTTGTGAGACGTGCTAAGATGGATTGCAAACAGAAGTTAACCTCTGGAGAGTATCTAACCCTTTAAGACCATCGAAAATGAGAGAGGAAAGTCGACTGTGTGGGAAAAGTTCTATATAGTTGTCAAGGTCGAGAATGATGAACCTGTAGGATATGTTCAATGTAAGGGTTGTGGAACTGTCATGAAATATGACAGCAAGAAGACGGAATTCCCAGCTGCAGCGACACGTGGATAACGCTTTTAAGTCATCTGGGCCATCACAGCCAAGAATAATTCCTTTGTTTCATAGGCCTAAAAACTGATTTTGTAAAATGATTTCAATAAACTAGGCTACGTTAATGTTGTTGCAGCACTGGGAGCACTCCTGAAGTGTTCATTTCATTTACAGATATAGGCCCATACAACCTCTTGTTATTTACTTCTATTTCTATTTTGTTATAGGCTGTGTTCATTTAATTTAAATTAGTTAGCCGACATACAGTAACTGTGCCCGGCCTGTTGTTTTAACGTGCACTATGCCTATGAAAATAGTGATTTTAAGTGTGTCGGCTCGGTCGGACTCGGACACAAATATCTTAATGCCTATCGGGCTCGGGTCGGATTCGAACACTGCGGTGTCGGGTGCGGGTCGGTCGCGGACAGAGAAAATCGGCCGATCCACACTCTACTATGCAGCCTCTCACTATCACAGCAGGGTTAGGGTCAGCACAGTCTCAAGATAATGGACCAATATGGAAGAAATAGTGTGCCAAAAACTATAGTATTTGTTTCTTTTACAAAAAGTTCATAACAAAATAATATGTAGGCTACCATTTGGAGTTGCTGTTTCCACTGGGTTTCCATTTGTTTGTTTGTTTATTGTTGATTATAAATGAGAATAAAACCGCACCCTGACAGTTAAGTCAATCGAGAGGTAAAGATGGTGAAGAAGAGAAGCCCATAAACCGATAAAGGTAATGAACAAAAAGAGAACACAATGTTGAAGTGGAAAGGAATGGAGACATATTGGATGAAGGGAAACAGAATGTCCCCTGAAAAAGATGCTGCGAGGGATGCTGTGCAGTGTAACATGATCCCGGTGATAGATGATAGAGCTCATATCGCTAATATGTGGGGAACTGCCAGTCTTATTGTCACCTCTACAGTGTCACCTGAACAGTGTTAATTTAACAAGAACATCTGTGGTGCAATCTTTAGAGTCTCCTTTCTACAGTGCCATTTCTGCAGTTGAGAGGCAGAATGTTTGTGAAGCACTAGGCTCCTCAGGACCCTCCTGTTCTGTCCAGCTGCCGTCAGTCTTCACACAAATTTTAACTCACAGTCCCTTCAAAAAAAGCTCCCAAAAGCTCCACCCAAAAGCTCCACCACCTTCCTAGTTCTCAAGACACCATAACTGGATCACAGACCTGTGGCTTCACTTGACTTGGGTCACCATAAGGTCCAGCTAAGAGTCAGCTTTTGAAGATCACATCAGGAACACGGACAACGAAAACTGGGATACCACAAAGGTCTGTGCTTTCCCCACCATTCCTTTCCCTCTACACTCATGACTGTACATCTAAAGACCCAACTGGCAAGCTCCTAAAATTGTCATCCATATTTACCACTGCCACATGTCACCAACTTGTTACTAAGTAGACTGTGATCCACTTCACAGCAGACCACTGACAAGATGCTGATTCTCCGCCCTTCTAATGGCATTGCCTTTCATGGACCCTCCAAATGTTACCTCTAAGATTGATCTCACCTATGGCTTGACTGCCCTTTAATGATGTGGGATCTTGGAATTGCTTGGTTAACACCATTACACTAATTGCTATCTGTGCGACTGCTAATTATCATTCTCAGCATGACTCTAGCCAGTTGGATTAGCCCCTTGAGGTGTAGATCCACCCAAGGTTTCATCTTAGACTTGGACAGATGAAACATAAGGGAGTTTTTCTTGTCCCTATTGCTCATTGGTGCTCATTGCTATGATACACCATTAAACAATACTTCTGCAACACCACTGTCATTGGGCTCCTTATGTGCACTGGTGTAGTCAGCGCAACTTTGACTACACATGCAGAATGTTTAAAGAGTTAAAATCTATTGAAGTCCAAATCCTTGTCTGTACAGTAATATACTACAGTATGCAAAGGCTATAGGCACTTCACATTTCACATTTTTTTGTTTTCTTCCATGCTGTAAAGACCATGTATTTTTCTCTAACTTTATTCTGACATAATAAGAAAATACTAATAATGTGTAGTAATTACAAACACATCACTGGGACAATTTAGCGATCACCCTTTGGCCATGTCGCCATCCTGACCAAAGTGCAAACAGCAGCTGATCTCGAACCCCTTGCAGGCTGGGCTGGGGCAACAATGACTGAGTTAGGAATCAGACATTTAATGTGTCCTTAATATACTTGAAGTACATCTTTTCTGTATTTTCATATTATTTTCAGTGTAAGAAGTGTCTTCTTTTTTCCAGTACAGTAAACTTGGCCAATAAAACTGATTTTGAATCTGCCTCTAGTGTAATTATTAGGGTCATCACTGTTGTGCCATCAATGTAGTGCCATTTAAATTGTGTTGTGTCTACATTGTCATTGCTAGTGAGTCATAGGCTGTTTGCGTATGGCTAATCTCTACAGGTTTGTGTGGTGTATTTTCTACAGAGGCTAATGAGGAGGAACTTAGAGGTGCCACAGCTGCCTCTCCAGTGACCTGGAGGACTGGCTAAATGCTCTGATAAACCCCCCCCACACACACACACACACACACACAGCAGTCAGTCAGGCAAACTCTGTCTCTCACACACACTCACTCACACACACACACAGACACAGTGAAGACGAAACCCCCAAGCAAAAGCACACATTTAGAAACACTTTTAAATGAGAAAATATAGACTTTTCCCATCCCTCCCTCTCTTTCTCTCTCTCTCTCTCTCTCTCTCTCACACACACACACACACAGACACACACACACACACACAAACGTGCATTGCTACAGACCACAGTCAGAGTGATAAATTAGGAAAGGAGGTATGCAGTAAAATGTGAAGGCAGGGTATAATAGATGAGGAATTACCTCTTCATTTGCATTAATACAGCAGGAGGACATAAAAAAAGGTTCAGAGTGTTTCTGCCCCGGAACCGGAGATTATCCAAAGCTCCGAAACGGCATAGTGGCCACAGAACAACGTGAGCGACTGATAAAGACGCTTAGACAGGAAATCGATAGGAAATGACATCTGCCTCCGCAGATCACACCCCGTGTCCCGGGCCCGCCGCTCGGCGGATGATCTGACGAGCGGCGCTCTACGTCAGCGGGTTCTTAGTGGGGTGGAAATGTTTGACTTTCGTCAGAGACAACTCTTCTAGGACAGATAACAGGAACGCAGAACATGTGAGGAAAGTCAGGAGGGAGACACACTCATTCAATTCTCTTCCTATTCCTCTCTGTCTCTCTTTCTGTGTGTGTGTGTGTGTGTGTGTGTTTCAAATTCTCTGAATGTTTTTGGTGGCACGGAGACAGAAGCTTAACATCAAACATGAAGTTTATCCACCAAACATTTCCTACATGAGGGTGCCACCCTGTCTCTGTTCCCCCTAATCTCTTCAATGAGCTTATGGGGTCCAAAAAAAAAGGTTGTCAGTACCAAGAGCGGGTGACATTTTGTGCCCACTGAAAGGTATGAAGTGCTGCTCTCAGCCAGACAACTTTTTTTAAGAATCTGTTTCATTCTCGTTGTACAGTCTTCAAACTCTCTTTAAAGACACACACATACCGTACACACACTGCAAAACTAGAATCAATATAGTGGACACAGACAGTTACAGCAAAATTGTTTGTGTGTGTGAATTTGTTTGTGTGTGTGTGTGTGTGTGTGTGTGTGTGTGTTTTATTTTCCAACATCATTAAACTCAGACAAACTTCCTGAGCCTGTTCTTTCAAACCAAAAACAAAACTTCTAATGGTTTGGTTGTTGCAGGGACAGATGAGTGCATTTGAAAGGGTAACAAATTCCTCATTCTCTTTCTCAAGGGGCTGTTGGAATGATAACTGTGAAGATAAAAATACTATGAATATTATTGTAACTATAATGTTTTTCCATCTACAGTTACCTACAATACAATTATTCAAGTAAATGATCATGGTAAATTAAATAATGTCTAAAATGGCCATGATTTCTAATAGCCTGTCAACCTTTTATTATTCAATGAATCAAGTGGTTGTATGGATATTGTCATTCATATTAATAAGTAATATTTATTTGTCATGATAGATCTTGTTCTTAGTATGAACAGTCCAAAAGTATGCCAAAGTCCCTCTGGCATTTATCTGTGACCTCTAAAGAAAGACCCCACATGGAGAAGGTTCCTCGAAACAAACATTCTAGAACAAGGGTGAGTTTATTCCACATACAGTACATGTAAGGGCGTACTCACACAAGGTACAGTTTACCCGTACCGTGCCGGAGTACGGTTGTCTCTGGTTCTTGGTCCGCACTCACACTGCACATATCGATTTAGCGTGTTTTTGTTACTATAACAACCGCCCACTTTAATATTCTCGAAGATGACATGGAACGTTATTTTGTTTATTCCCTCATAAGTGATTCTCCGTGCTCGGGTATGCTTGCGATCACACTACAAGCGTACCGTGCCCGAGTCCAGCTGAACCGTACCCGAGTCCACCTCTCCCAAGTGTACTAGCGTACCGTACCCGGGTACAGTACGAAGCACTCACACTGGTCAAACGAACCGGACTTCAGAGGTGAAGTGTACTCGGGTACGGTACGGATTGCCTAGTGTGAGTACGCCCTAAGTGACTAGCATGGCAAGATCGTGATCAGAACACTTTCATCCATCCTTTCAAAAATAAAACATAATCTCCTAATAATGATTTGATTAGACAATAATTTTTAAGGATTTACGTTTCCCTAGACTCAATTGGCCCATAGTGTTTCCAATGGCTAATCTTTCCACCTGAAACTAGTGATCTTTTGTTTCAACACAATGGTAACATGCCACATTAAGTTGGGGAAAGCAAAGCTGACAATTACAGAGAAATAAATGTCAGGGATACAGTAAGCCTGTTATTTCACTGCCAACCTGAACATTGTGCCTCGCTTCCTTGTTGCTGTAAAGACTGTTCACAGCCACCACACTCACTGAAGCACCACAGTTCAGACACTACAGATTCAAGTCACCTCGTGAATCAAACCATAAAGTGTTCCCGTAATTAAACATTTCCCCAGTCCTGCTATGCAGCCCAATCTAACGAATAAAGGAAACCTGGCTCCCTGCCAAGCATTACCCAAACACAGTCCCCAAACGCCAGCTCAGCCTTTCCTCAGCATTATTTAGTCTTATTTGGAAACTTAAATTACTCATTTCTGGGCATTTTTCTGCTCCAGGCTTCGGTTGATACCATGCAGTTATGAAACATAATCATATTGATTGTGTATAAAAGTACTTGGGGTCAGTTGAAATGTGTGCCATTGTGTGCTATATTTAGAGGCTTTGGTTCCTGTTGGTTTGATGGGTGTGTAGAAGTTCTGGTCAGGCATGAAGATAGGGCAGCCCTCAGCAGGACCCCAGAGTGTGCTGCATTGCAGTAGAGAGGCAGCATCCAGCAGTGATGAGGCTGTTTGCACGTGTATATGTGTGAATCTGTGTGTGTGTGTGAGAGAGAGAGATGTGTGCATGGCTTGCTGGGACAATAGTCATGTGTGTGGTGCAATAATTCTCTGTGTATCTCTCTCTTTCTTTCTCACACACACGCACACAGTGCTGACAATACTACATCTTCATTCAGAGCATACACCCACACCTTCTCTTTGTGCTGCAATACAGCAGATTTCTCCTGAACAACTTGTGCATGTTAATACACAAACACAAGTACACACACACACACACACACACAAACACACTTGCCCATAAATAAGACCACACATAACACACACCAACTTTTTTTCTTCCTTCTCCTTTCCCTGCTCCGCATAGTCCCCCATCTCAAAGGCTCTTTAATGTTCCCTGCAACTCAGAGGCCCTTCCCGTCTCACTGTATCCCTCCAGCTTAGAGGCCCTTTCCATGCTCACTGTTGCCTTCCTGCTCACTACTGCCCCCTACCTCGGAGGCTCTTCCCTGTGGCCCCCTAGCTCAAAGTCCCTTCCTTGCTCACTGTGGCCCTCAACTCAGAATTTTATCCCTGCTCATTTGGACCCCTTTGTTTGGAGGCTCCTTCCTGCCTCCCATGTCTGCTAAGCTCAGAGGCCCTACCCTTGTTCCTGTGCCCCCCCAGCTAAATGCCCTTCCCTGCTCACTGTTGCCCCCTAGCTTAGAGGCCTTTCCATGCCTCCCATATCTGCTAAGCTTAAAGGCCCTTCTCTGCTCACTGTGGCCCTACAGCTCAGAGGTTTGTCCATGCCTCCCATACTGTATCTGCTAAGATCAGAGGCTCTTCCCTGCTAAGCTCATCACCACATTATCTGCCTCTGCCTGTGACCAGGTGGGGGGAGGGTCCCCTCTAGAATCAATATGTTTTCCCTGCAAATGTCATACAGTATGGTAAGGCTCTGAGGACATCGATTAGCCAGTGGAAGAGTCTGTGACGGGCCTCAGTCAATCGGGACGGCCAGACCACATGATCTACTCCACTCTTCTCGTCTCTCTCGTCTTCTTCTCTGCACCTCCATCATAGAAATGAATGAATGATCGGGACGGCCAGACCACATGATCTACTCTACTCTTCTCATCTTCTTATCTTCCTCTCTGCACCTCCATCATGGGGGTGAAGGGATTTCTGGGAGACTCTCTGTGTCCGCTGACATGATTTTCCCAACTGGTTTGCAATGCTTGGTTTGTGGTATGCGTTGTATACGTGTATAGTGTAACCCTAGTGTCCCCAAATAGAGAACTTCAATGCAGAGAAGATGTTTTACGTAAAGACACTTTTATTATCTTATACATACATCTGTTTTGGTATAATAATAATCATAGATATAATTATACAAGTACGTCAAAAATAATAATTGCAATTATTATATTATAGATTTAAAAAACTAAGCAATAAACTACTCTTTACTTTCTCAAAAACATAAAAGTTATATTATATGTTTGTATATATATACATATATATATATATAAAAATATATATATATATATATATATAATGTTAGATCTGTCTCTTAATTTGACCAGAAAAATAAAAAAAAAACCTTCACAGGATATGGAGGTTACAAAGTAGTTGTTACTGTTGTACTGAATGTCTTACAGCAGGTAAAATGAGTCATGAGGATAGTTACCTGGGCCCTAGTCCCTGATGAGAGGCTACAGAGCATTAGATGTGACAGCTGTGTGTGTAAATGTGTGTGTCATTTTTTTTTCTCTATGCAAGTGTGCGAGTGCAAATGTGCACAACACGTGTGTATCTAGCACTTTCTCATTATGAACAGCTACGGTACAGGTTGGCATGTAATACTGTTAGTGTGGACTGATTGTGCATGTGTAATCCACACAGATTGGCTGAGCACAGGAAAAAGCAGAGCATTATGGTCCTCTTTTTTTGTGTATTCTTCCGATGGGTATTAAAACACCTCTTTAAAAATGTCTGTGTTCTGGAATTCTCTGGAATGTTCCGGCCCTGGTGTCAGGGAGCCTGAAGAGTGTGTGTGTGTGTGTGTAGGTGTGTGTTTGTGTGTGTGTGTGTGTATGGTAAGTGTGTGTCTTTATATGTCTGTGTGTGTATCTGTGTCTGTGTGTATGTGTATGTACTGTATGTGTATGTGTGTGTGTGTGTGTGTCATCTATAGTGTTTGAGGGGTGTGGGATCGGCAAGTGGCGGTGGCTGGGTTCATTCTCTCTGGTGATAGATAGGAGTGTTTCTGTGGCTGAGGGGTTAGCAGTGCTCTCTGTTGGCCCTCGGTAGATGTTGGCAGCTGTAAACGAAAGGGACCGCAGCCTCCTCACTCCTGCTTCACTACTGTCTCATCTCTGGTCTAGGTACACTATATATCTCTAATGATGTGCTGAGCATTAAAGGAGGTAGGACTATTTTGTTGGCAAATCGAGAGATTCACGTATCTTGTTTGTTTTTGTTTTGCTTGTTTTTTGTGTTTATTATTTTTTTGGCAAGACGGAAATCCATTTGGCAATCTTGGGGGGAGTTTCAAGCCATCTCGTCTTCTTTCCTCCTCCTAAGATACTGGGCTGCATCTGGGGATCTTCAAGCATGACAGGTGTGTAAGAGAGGGAGAGGACACGTGGGGAACGGGCAGCCTGGCTTTGACCCAACGGGCATCTGCTCAAGGACAGCAAAACAAGCAGAAGTCGGGTCAGTCTCCCACTCTCCTTCCTCCCCCTCTTTCTCTCTCTCTGTCTCTCTCTCTCTTCCCTCGTTTTGTCACTCCCTCTCCCTCCCTCTTATCCAGGTTGTTTTGTGATTCTGGTCGGAGGTTGGTTGAAAGAGAGACCCAAAGCTCCTTCGTCTCACCCAGAGAAGGGAGCCCACGGCTGGATCAACTCAGGCCGGCGGTCAAGAAGCATCGAAGCTGCAAGGCAAAGTCAATAAGGTCAATAAGGAGGCCAGGCATTAACTGGAGAGTCACACAGATGTTAATCAGAATCACTTATGCCATCCACCTCAGTACATATAGGTACGTATCAAGTCAGCATGTGTGTGTGTGTGTGTGTGTGTGTGTGTGTGTGTGTGTGTGTGTGTGTACAGCTTTGCAAAAAGGTTATTCATAGTTTGTTTCTGTGTGATCAATTCAGGATATCTAATCTTGTCTGTATTCTGCATTTAACAAGCCAGTAGCATTGTGCTTATTAACATTATTAGAATATGGAAAGTTCTAATTCTGTAAGATTCTGTAAGATAAGGAAGCGCAATGCAGCCTCTTCCTATCACTTGTTATGTCAGTCAACAGATGCTAGTGTCTCCCTCCGTTTCTTTCCTTTGTGTGGAAATGACGCAACATCACTGTGTAAGCAAAGCTGTTTTTCCACTAACTTTGTGTGGAGTAGGCAGGTTATATTACATCTCAGTCCATATGCTCCATCACACACTCTCCCTCTTTGTGTGTGTGTTTGCACGCACGTGTGTGTGTGTGTGTGAATGCATGTGTATGTGTGTTTGATGTGTTTGATGTGTGTGTGTGTGTGTGTGTGTGTGTGTAAGTTTGAGCATGAGCTACACTCAGCAGAAATCAAGAGGGCAAACCTCACCTAATGCAAGCCTGAGGGGTTGAATTATTCTGCCATTAAAATGGCTTCATCATTAAATATTAACTCTGCCCATTGCTTCCTCTGCCTGGAGCACGTTTAAGAAGAAGAGCAGGGTGACCCTCTCCCTAAGTCAATCCCACCCCCACATCTACTCTCACTCACGCTCTCTCTCTCTCTCTCTCGCACTCTCGCACTCTCTCTCTCTCGCGCTCTCTCACATCCACACACACACACACACACACACACACACACACACACACACACACAAACTCATCTGTCTTCCTGTCAATCCTGCACCCAGCTACAGTAAAATAAATTCCAGTATCTCAAACAAGCAACATATTAGTCCTGCAATATCACAGTACACAACTGTACCAGTTTAAAATCATTACTTTTGTGATAGCATACCTCAGATTATTCAGATTATTGTAATAGTCACATGACTACTATGGTATCACTATATGGACGGCTATAGGAATGAAAATGTCGGAATAAAGTGTGCTAAGAATGTACTGCAGGGTAAGCATATACATGACATTAGTATGTATTAGGGGTGGGCAATATAGACAATATATACCGTATGCAATATGCATTTGGCCAATGATAGAGATTTTGGGTCATATCGGCATACCGTGATAGGCTCATTGCGTCTCCACAACCATGTGAAAAAATGTTGACCTGTAGCTTCACCTTATTAATAGCATCTTTTCATTCTTACAACAAAACTGTGTAAGAGCCTATAAATTGAACAGCTACTGCCTGACACAAATGCAGCTTACCAGGTTACTTCTGTGTGAATTTGAGAGTCCAATATAAACACCTCCGAACGATGACTAAACAACTGTTGTACATATTGATTTTATGCTATGGTAACCATTAAGAAACTGTTATGCTGTAAGTTACATACCAAAGTATACCGTGATATATATCATCTACCGTCTATGGTTCAAAATATATCGCAATATAAATTTTAGACTATATCGCCCACCCCTAGTATGTATTATGGAGTTATGGAGTCATAGCTTACCTGTCCCAGAACTTGACACTTCTACAAGAAGCGGTGCAACATCCTGCCGATATGAGTGCTGCAAGAGAAGAAACAGTCAGTGTTGACTTGTCAAACACACGCACACACACACATACACACACACACACATTTAAATTCTTTATTTGAATCCACCAACCATATTACTTACAGACAGGATTCAAATACACACACACCCACACACACACACAAGAACGATCACTACAGCTCAGTTGAACACAATAGAGAAATCCATCACTGGAGTGGGCTGTGCAGCTTTCGTTGCAGCTCTGTTTGCCGACTACAGGGTCAGATGTTTGGTGGTAATGGTAGGCTAAGCCACTGAGCACAGAGACAATACTAATTATTCAGAGCCAGCTAAACTAGCTAATTCAACTGGAATTAATGGAAGACTTTGTAGTTATGTATGGAAAAAGACAAAAAAAAAAACCCTAGACAGTCATTCCTGAATATTAGTGTTAATGTCTTTTAATTACTGCCATCTGATGAGGTAAAAAAGAGGCGCTGGGGAATGGGGAAGTGGAGGTTAAGGGCTCCATGTGAGATGTGCAGGGAGGGAGGTGGTTGTTTAGAATGGTGTTTGCTGTTTGGCAGTGGCGACTGTAGCGTTTGAGCCGGAATGGAGGCTTAGGCATATGGTGTGTGTGTGTGTGTGACCTGGCAGCAGCCGTGTGAAGGACAGGGCCTGGGCATGGAGGCTGCTCTGATTTGCTTTGGTCACGATAGGCCCCCAAGAGGCACATGCAACTCTCTCTCTCTCTTTTCTCTTTCACTCTCTCCCCCCTTTCTCTCTCTGTCACACAAATGATGTTTGTACTTCTCCTCCTAAACTGACTGTCTTTCTGGCACGTTACAGAAAAAGGTTAAGAGCTGGGTGCCTCTCTCTCTCTCTCCTCTCTCTCTCACTCCTTACTCTCTCTCTGTCACACAAATGATGTTTGTTCCTCTTCTCCTCTTTTGACTCTCTCTCCCTCTCTCTCTCTCTCTCTCTCTCTCTCTCTCTCTCTCTCTCTCTCTCTCTCTCTCCTGTGCATTTAGTACAAACTCTTGGTGTCCACCTCCTAATCTCGTTCTCTTACACTAACTCTCACCTCCTTGTGCCTCTTTTTCCCTCTGACTCCATCTGTTCTCCATCATTCTTTCATCACTACAGCTACATCACTACAGCTATGGCAAACAGGCACCTCAGGGACTTTGAAATAGTCACTCACTCACTCCCGTGCCAATATATATATTTTTTACTGTAGTTTTTGATGGATTTGATGGATTTAGAAATCAACATGCCCACACAAATGCTAGAGGATGAACCTGCAAAAATTTAGTCTCAAACACAACACAGATTATTATCTGAAGGCACCGGTAGAAAATGTGTAACAAAGTTGGAAATATATCCAGGTACATTGTACATTATTAAATAGTACTAAAATACACCATCAGAACACTTCACATTACTAAATAGTGCTAAAATATACAGGTTGACCACTGCATAGAGATGTCTGCTGCCTTAGGTTGTATGGACATACCTTATAGCAGGTTTAATTAAAAAGCAATATGATATCACATAAAAATAATATTATCATTACAAAGGTATATTTAAGAGGAAAAAAACCCTTCCTTGTCTCTCAGTTTAAATACTTACATTCATTATCTCCACTCTGCTCTCTTTGATAAAAAAGTAGCATGGCGGGAGCACAACAGACCTCTTAAGTATCGCTAGTTCTGCCATCTAAAGTGTTTTTATTCAATGGAGACACTTTGCATAACCACGGCATGAAACATTCATGAGAGTTTTCTCATCTCATCTCAGGGATCCTAGAGCAGACACTCACACACTTCACACTTTTGTTTGACAAGAAGGATAAAAATAAACCTGTGTGTGAGAGTGTGTCTGTGTTTGTGTGTGTATGTGTGTGTGTGTGTGTGTATGCGAGTGTGTAGTATGTGTGTAGGTGTGTATGGTTTAAAGGTGTGTCCCTGCACTGTATGTCCATACAGACATTTAAAGCTCAATTCAGCATACATGTGTATGAATATGAATATTAAGGGATATTCTAGAAAATTCTGTCATTTCTATGCAATACCCCCCCAGCCCCCCACCCCAGTAAATATCCACTAGTGAATGTATCTTAGTCCAGAAGTTATCACTATGCCATATGTCTCCTGTTATGTAAAATAGCATTCATTATGAGTCCTGTTGCATAAAAACAGAGGTCGGTGTGGTGGTTCAGTATCACATAATTAAAAGAGGCCATTTCCACCCTGACATTTAGCATTTGAACGAGCCCATCTGATTGGTTTGTCTGTTGACTGACCCTGTTGACCTGTCATTTGTCTGATTTATGGGATGTGTTTGATGCTTAATGTCCTTACAGTCGCCATCAGACACAGGAAATCACTCACTGCACAAGCACAAACAACATCAATCTCACAAGAACAACACAACCTTCCAGTTCATTCTGTGGGCAGTCTTTATGTTCTGAGTGTCTTGTCATGCTGTAAATCTAGGGCTATATAATTGTCTGGTCTACTATCTTTCACTCTGAGTAGAAGATAACTAGGCCACACAGAATGTGTATGTTCACTCTTAATATACATAACTGTGAAAGTGTGAACAACTGCCAGAGTTACTATTCACAGATCCAGGTTGCTATGACTACGGCAGTTCACATTTTACTACTGGTGCAGGTGTGAAGCATTCAAACACCCCCAGACCTTAAGAAAGTAACACATCTGCAAGATATAAAATAAACTCAATGTCAGGTCTACAACGGTGAGGATGTGAGCTTGGTGTGAGTGATTGTGAGCGGTGAGGATGTGAGCTTGGTGTAAGTGATTGTGA
>JAGFZM010000074.1:13636-48710 GCA_017657215.1 Limnothrissa miodon
AGTGATTGTGAGCGGTGAGGATGTGAGCTTGGTGTAAGTGATTGTGAGCGGTTAGAATGGCACACTAGGCTTCTACCAAATCTTTCACTTGCAAGACTCACATGTTCTTGACTATTAGTTTATTTCTCGGAGATGGTTCTGCATGAATCAATATCTTATAATCATATCATGCAGTGAAAATCTGCTAGAATATGCAACATCAATTATTCAGCTGCTATTTGAATTCGCAATAAGCCATTATGGCTTGGCAGCAAGCACTCAAATGTTTGGAGGAACACACACACACACACAAACACACACATACACACACACACACACACAGGAATGAACTGCGTTTGTTTTTTTTTTTACTTTGCTCTGACAGTCATGGCAAACTTTCCACCAGACAGTCAACCATCCCTACTTAGGCAGCTTAAAAATACTTGTCACAGATGTGTCACAGACAGAAATAAGACATCTGTATAAATAAGACATCTGTATGAATTGAATGTGAATGTATGTGTGTTTGTGTGTGTGTGTGTGTTTGGCTTGGGCACACAGGTCAGAACACAGGTTCCTGATTGTTTTACACACAATTTCATCACTGTTGCCAGTGTGTGTAGGAGTGTGTGGAGGTTTCCTCTGCCCAATTTGTACTCCGTAGCCCACAGATAGTCCGAGGCAAGACATGACAAGACTTAGAGACTAGCAGAATTTCTGGAAAAGATGGAATGGACATGATGAATAGAAAGGAAATAATGTTATTGTCGGCCTAAAAAGTCATTATTACTCCAAATAATCACGTAGCTGTTACAAAAGATCTACATAAACCACTATGACACACCAGTGTAATAAACTAGCTTATACAATATATACTAGCACTGTTATTACTGTATAATTACAGCCAGTGGCTTTGGTGAGCTTGGTTACCAGTCAGCATTGATTAAATACCTGCTATACTACCGAGTCGGAGGGTCACAAGGTCATAGTGCTTCTCCCACTTTCAGAGGGGTCCCCTGTGTGCGCTCAGTGCTGGGAGCTCAGGCCGTGAGCAGCTGCAGAGAGAGCCAGGGAGGCCTGCAGATAAATGGGCCTGGTGCTGTCTTTGACCCATCCTCTATCCCTGCTTCATGTGTCATTACCGCTAACGGAGCAGCCCCCAAAACACACAGTCCCCACTACTCTCTCTCACTCCATCGCTCTCTCTCTCTCTTTTCTCTTTCTCTCACTCTCTCTTTCTCTCCCACAAAGCCCCCAAAACACACAGTCCCTTCCATTCTCTCTTTCTCTCTTCATCTCTGTCTCTCTCTCTCTTTCTCTCTCTTTCACAGGCACACACACATACACACAAACACGGTGGAGACAGTTGGCTACTACTATAAGATTCTACAACTCAAAGATGAAATAGAAGCAAGACAGTAGGGCTTCTCACAGCCAATCATAAACAAATGTAAAGCAGGATCTTACTAAAACACACATACACACAAACACACCGGCACAAAAGCAAAGTTTTGTTTTAAAATCTTCACCTTATTGTTGGCTAGATGGCTTACAATTCTAGAGGAGATCAATCTTCAACCTTCTATCATGTTTCAACCTATATCTGAGACAACTGTCACAGCATGTCAGATTTATGTAGATTTTGTATCTATGTCTATAAATATGTATTCTGAGGTCTACGTTTAGTGCCAGTGCTCACTTGGGTCAAAATATAAACTAATTGCAAATCATTTCCTTATTGCAGGATACTGCACTCCACTATAACCCTCCATCCCAACCCCCAACACACATGTATCCTACATCTCTGTCACACACATGTACACACACACACACACACACACACACACCTGCCTCCGCACTCACTGGAGCAGGAACCCTCTGGCCTTGTTGGCACACTTTACTGTGAACCTCTCCATGACCACACACACATGTGCACACACACACACACACACACATACTTCACAGGGGAATTGCACATGCTTTCCCCTGCACATTGCATCTGCCCTGATCCACATCCACACACTCCCAACTCAGCTCCAAAAATCGTGCAGTGTTCCCCTTCACAAGGGCATATGCTATGTCTATAATTAAGCAAAGGCACAAACAAACCCTCCATGGTGACTTCCTGTGGCCCCCCTCGCTGACCCACACAATGACTGTTTCGCTTCACTTCTTAATCAAATAAAGCTTGGATTAATTGTTTCATAATTTGTGAGGAGGGGGAGATTAATTTGAGATCTATTTTAAGCCTCCACTTAATTTGATGGGACCTGGTGGGTGGGCAGGAAGGCCCCTCCGTCTGATTTTCTGATGTGATTAATTGCGTAATCTCCCAAAACGTCATTAGGCTTTCAAACATGGGTGTTCATTTGTGTGTGTGTGTGTGTGTGTGTGTGTGTGTGCATGTGGATCAAGTCAAAAAAGTCCTCTGCCCTCTACATTACCCCCCTCTCAAAAACAGGCGAAACTTTCTGGATTGTTTGGTTGTTTCAAACAGCAACTAAACAAACAAACAACTAATGGCCACTGAACTAAGTCCCAGACCAGTGTCCACTGAGGGTTTCGGGGGGCCTTTCATTTCTAATTCACTATAGCAGATCACTCCGTTCTTTTGGGATGGGAGGAGAGAGGGTTGGGAAGCGGATGGCAGTTTGAGTATGGACAAAAGCCCCACATCCTGGCAAGTGCCAGCCCATACTGCGAGCCCTGGGTCAGAAACAGAGTTGTGTGTGTGTGTGTGTGTCTGTGTATGTGTGTGTGTGTGTGTGTCTGTGTGTGTGTGTGTGTGTGTGTGTGTGTGAGTGTGTGTGTGTGCGCGTGCACTGGGTGGAGCTGGGAACAGGGCGGATGGGGAGATTTGTAAGGGCCTTTGGAAAGGAGAATTCTCTTTGTCGAAGGGCTGAATAGAGGAGGGGAATGACAGAGGGATATGACGGCGCTCTTTTGAACGATGGCTCTGCACATCGCCTTTGAGGACTTCAAAGGGTGCAGCCACACACACACATGGATACACACACACACACACGGATACGCTGTGCAAACGTCTGAAAAACATTATTACAGTGTACACAAACAAGAACACACACACATGCACACACACACACACAACTGACAAAGACATGAAGACACAGTCTGAAGATTTCACTGCTATCTCTACATGCCCTCAACATGGAATCCTCTTTTCCTGAGACCATACAGCACAGCAGCATGGCCCACAGAGAGGAGATATGGAAGAACAGAGAGAGAGGAAGACAGAGAGGGAGAGTGGGAGGGAGAGGGGGAGAGAGAGAAGAGAGGGGGAGGGAGAGATGGAAAATAAGGGAAAGAAAGAGGCAGGACAGGAGGAGAGATGGGAAGAGCATTAAGCCCAGAGAGAGAAGAGATATGAATGAATGAACAGAGAGCGAGAGAAAGAGAGAGAGAGAAAAAAGAGAGAGTGTGAGAAAGATTGAAATAAAAAAAGAAAGAGGATACAAAAAGAGTCAAGGCAGGGGGAGAAAGGGAAAAAACATGAGGGCCAGAGAGAAGATATATGGATAAATAGAAAGGGGGGGGGGGGGGGGGGGGGGGGGGGGGAGTGAGGAAACAGAAGGAATGAGGGAGAGAAAGAAATGGAGAAAATGAAAGTGCTACAAGGTAAGATGGAGATGGAGAGAATGTAGGAGAGGAAAGAAACAGAATAGAATGACATTTGCATCTTTTACACTAATCAAGGTCAATTTACGGGCAACATGAAATGCATAACAACAACAAAAACACATGGGGTAGTTGTTTAGATGTGTGTGTGTGTGTGTGTGTGTGTGTGTGTGTGTGTGTGTTCCTCAACAAGTCAGGGCTGCAGTCAGTGGGTTATATTTTCGTGATAATATGGAAAATATTCCTGACTCCCAAATGAAAAAATGAAATAATGGAATGGGAGGAGGGCGCTTCAAAAGCCCAAATGCAAATGAGAGTACACGAAGCAGCTGTTGGCCTACTTTAAATGAGAGAAAAAGAGAGAGCGAGGGAAAAAGAGTGAGAGACAAGAGAAAGAGAGAGAGAGAGAAAGATCACTATCAGAGAAGTGCTCCTAAATGCCAATGCTTGATGTGTACACGCTTAATGGGGTGAGATGGATGTCGTGTGAGCGTGTGTGTCAGTTCAAATGTCTGTGTGCGTCCGCATCAACACGCGTACACGCCTTTCTTGTTTCCAAAGGTCTTCCCTATACATACTCAACACACACACACACACACACACACACTCACATGGGCGCACACATACACACACACGCACAGACGCACACACACACTTTAATCCCTTGGCACCCGAGGTCACTGCTTAATGACTTTCCCTCCAAATATCTCTGGGCTTAGGACCTTATTGACCTATTTCCTGTGGGTGACGGTGGACGAGAGGAGGGGAAAAAAGTCAAAAAAGAGTAAAAAAAAACATTGGCTTGATTCCCATTCCCTTTAATATTGCATTGCGTGCAGGTCCTCTAGTCTGTCTCAATCCTTCTACAGTTCATTACTGCACAATGCTGCTGACAGTGATCAGGGCCTGTGCGTATCACGGCCTACATAACGTTTACAAAACTACGGACTACGTTTAAGATATCAGTGGGAGTTAACAGATTAAGCAGCGATTTTAAACAAGACAGGAAGATCAAACGCCTCGCAACCGAGCGAATGCTTTATCCTGGAGGGCTAATTAGGCCCCCTAATCAGGATGCACACTATGGAGGTTACGGGGGCTGTGGAGGGGTGATCTTTCTCCTCTCTTCCCCAGCTGTAGGATTCAAGAGACAGATAAAACTGAACAGTTTTAGCTCTTATGCATGAGGCTACCTTAAACGGGAATTAGTAAGAACGAGAAAGAGAGAGAGAGAGAGAGAGGGAAGGGATAGAAAGGAAGAAAAGATTTAAAAGCTTGCTTTAATGGTTCCTGTTAAAAAAATATATCGTATTTCCACCACCCTGAATACACACATATTCAGACAAACAAATTTCCACTCTTTCTCACACCCAACACCACCCCACCCACCCACACAGCTCAAAAAAGAAGTTTGAGATCCCTTGTCCTACTGACCTCACTTCTGCATGCTGTGCCACTGCTCTACTAACTATCAATCTAAATATACAGGATATACATATCTTCTCATATATACATATATGTACATTAACATCGATAGGTAGAATATGCTCCTTTAAATCTCTACCTACAGCCCAGACAGTCACATGACAGACACTATCACACAATCTCACACAATGGCAGCACAAAAGAATCCCCATATTACTACGGTGGGTATTTCATAACAATCATCCTGAGCCTTCCCCAGTGAAAACGTACATGCAAATGTGTGTGTGTGTGTGTGTGTGTGTTAAGTAGAGGAGAGATGTAGATACAGCACATCAAAGTATTTTACGCTAGTGTGTGATACTAGCGGCACACAGATAGTGTAATGTATTCACGTTGCACTGTGGGAGGGGATCACATCTAGTTTAGGGGGAAAACTCTCTCTCTCTTTCTCTCTCCCTCTCTCTCTCTCTCTCTCTCTCTCTCTCTCTCCCTCCCTCTCTCTCTCCCTCCCACAGGCACTATCACACTCTCCAAGCACCACAGACTCGATTCCACCCACTAAGTTGACTTCATTCCATCGCTTGACCAGTGACTAGTATCAAACCAATGACGCAATAATATTTCATTGTTTTAATAATATTAGCACTGAAATATTAGCAATATTAGCAATACTGTTACAGTATATTACGTAGCAATGTATTAGCTTTAGCATTTAGTATTACACTGCCAGATTCCCACCCTGTTCTAACCTGTCCAGATGGCTACAGGTCTGTGTTGTAGCTTTTTGAACAGTGAATGGCTGCAGGTTAGAGAGTGGCTGTTATTTCCAGTGATGGCTGTGAAGCTGTGAAGATGACTGGCAGGGAGTGGGCGAGGTCTGGCCGGCAGGCATGTCTCAGAAAAGGCTTTGTGTGATTGCCGCTGATAAACCACACTCACACAACATCGCACATTGAATGTGTTTTGTATTTTGTGTACTTTAAGTGTGTGTCTGTGTGTGTGTGTGTGTGCGTGTGTGCATGAGAAAGAGAAAACCGAGAGAGTGTTTATGAGTGAGTCAGTCAGCATTTGTGTTATGTTGACTAGAGGTGATGAGGTTTGTGATAAGCTTTGAGGCGTGCAAGTGACGTGTGCAGGTAGTTGTGGTTGGGGAAGAATAGGGGCTTGAGAGGACATAGGTGGCTGTGTTCCAAGCCTGGCACAATCTTCTCTTTCTTACGAGCACACACACACACACACACACACACATACACACCTGATCCCAAAAGACCTGCTCTTCACCAATCAAACAACGGGGCCTGAAATCTCATTTCCAGTACTGAAAATAGCCAGCAGGAATCACACAACACACACACACACACACACACACACACACAGACACACACACACACACACACACACTGCAGCAGTGCCTGCATGCTTGCCCAGGAGCCCTGGAGAATAAACAGAAGCTCCTCTCTTCTGTTTCTCGCCTTCCCTCTCCTCTCTTCCTCTCCTCAGCAGAAGCGCATGCTCATTAGTGTGGGCAATGGAAGAGGCAGGTGATATTAACCCCTTACTGCCTCCTTACCACACTGAGTGGTGCTAGCTACTAGATTAAGATTAGATTAGATTAGAGTTGCGTACAGTTTATTTATTACATAAGACATTCAAATTCTACTGATGGACATGTGCTGCTTGTCAAGAGAGAGAAAATTGATAGAATCCCTTTAATCATTACGGAGTGTGCCTTCTGAGAGACAGAAAAAGAACTCAGAACTTCACAGTAACAAGCAAACAAACAGAATAGAATGCAATGCAACCGGACAGACATGCACAGGGAAATGTCTAAATAATTGCCATGTGTCAGAATGAAGCAGCCATCACGGCAAAGAAAAGCATTGTGTGTTTTGTGACTACCGTAATTGGAAGCCATGCACATGCATCATATAGCCCATACTGTCCTTGGACGGGTGATTTACTCCCATTATCTTGAGTTCTGTATAAGTATAAGTTCATTTCATTGACAGCAATGAAAGCTTTACCAAAAGTTCTACCAGAAAGCACCTGGTCACTTGTGCTGACCAGATTCATTGTATAAACATCTGTCTAACATCTCTTCTCTTGCTGTCAATAACACACACTCACCCAAAGTCCCCTCCACCCTCTCCACCACCACCAGTTGGGTCCCTGTCCTTTAGTCCAGGGGGGAGGCTTTGCACTGGCCATCGAAAATCAGCCAGGATCTGCTGTGTATCTTGTGATGTCACTTACTACACATGTGAAACTTGTGTCTAATTAATTAACGAGTTCTTTCAGGGAAGAATAATCAATCTGAACCAGTCCATGACTACTGTTATCGTGTCGAATCAGAGTGGTGAATGGGATTCCCCCTTATAAAAACACATCAGCTACAGTAACAATCCACGCACTTTACCACATACTGAAATTATAAACACATTAAACACACATGAGTGACACAAAATGAGATAAACTGGCCAGGCCTGACACCCTTTACTGAATAAGAGATACATCAAAGCTAAACTATGCTACAAGCAGCACTCAAGGCCTGGGGGCTTTGCCAATGCTAGCTGTCTGAAACAACTGGAGATACGTTGATTGCTGCAAACAGACACCAATGTTACCACGTAATGAGAAAACAAAATATGTCTTACTGCTGATACTAATGTTCCCCATTTAAGTTATGAGAAAACAAATTTTGTAAAAGTAGCAAAATGCTGTGGATTTATATTTGCACCAAAGGCTACTAATTTACCACAATGGAAATCAGCTTTCCCATAACTATTGCTGCCAAATATCACTCTGTGTCTGGTGTTTGTCTCTCATGGATTCACACACACACACACACACACAATGCTATGCTTCTCATCTCCATACAAATTTAATTATTTTTAATGGCCCCAACAATTACCTGCCCCTGTTTCTGTAATATCTCACAGCCCCACAGGCTCATTCTTCATCTCTGATTGAGGAACCATGTGGAGGAGAGGAATCAAAAATAGAGCAGAGAAGAGGACGAGAAAAGGAAAAGAGAAGAGAAGACAGGAGTGGAGAAGGGAGGAGAAAAGAAGAGAGGGGAGAAGAGGACAAGAGGGAAGAGAAGAGAAGAAGAGAGACAAGGAGGACAGAAGAAGAGGTGAGATGAAAGAAGGGACAGAGGAAGAAAAATGGGGAATGGAGGTGAGGAGAGAGAAAAGTGGGGAGAACAGGAGAGTAAAGGAGGCCTGTAAAAGGAAAAGTGAGAAGAGGAGAGGAAAGAGGGGAGGGGAGATGAGAGGAGAGAAGGAGCATAGAAAATAGAAAAGAGGGAAAAGAAGAAGGGAGAAACAGAGAAAAGGAGAGAAAAGAGAGAAAAAGTGAAGAGATGAGTGCAGTGAAGGCAGTGGTCAGTACAGGAAATGAAAGAGAACCCTGACAGAGTGTGGGGCTGTGAAACTGAACTAATTTGATTAGGTTTTGTGCTAAGGCACACAAGAACACCCCACAATTGTGTGTGTGTGTGTGTGTGTGTGTGTGTGTGTGTGTGTGTGTGTGCGCGTGCGTGCGTGCGTGTGTCTAAGGGGAAAAAAAGGAGGTGAGCATGAGCTGCTTTTCTTAGTAGAGTTGTTTTCTTCAAGTAAAGGTCTGTTTCCCACAATGAAACTTCCAGTAAACACAGCAGAATTGATGCCAGTAAATGTGTACAGCACAAGGCCTATTTAGAACACACTACACCCACACCCAGTGCGTCAGTTCTACTTTGTCATACTTAAACACACACACACACATATACAAACACACATACAAACACACACATATACAAACACACAAACAAACACACACACACACACACACACACACAAACACAGACACACACACACTCTCAGACATGCGCATACATACGCACAAGCAAAGAGAGAAAAAAAGGTTCAAAGTTGTATAGGCCCAAAAGCATGAGTCACTCAGTCTGCAAGGCGTGCGTCAGCGTGTGAATGGAGTGAGACAACTCTTTCTGCTTCTCATTGAGTTGCGGCACAAAAGTCATGATCCGCCTGCGTCAGTCACCCCCTTAGAGACTCTCTCCACTGCCCACCTCTTCCCCACACCCTTTTCACTCTGAACACCTACAGGACTGTATATCTATAAACACCTACACACACCTACACACACACACACACACACACACATACACACACAATACTGTAACACCCGAGGCAGCAGTTTTCAACCTACACTTTCAATTCTGCAATTCAATCCAGACCCTTCTTGTGAAGAAAAAGAAACACTATTTTTGGCCCACACTACTCCAGTTCTCTGGCTACATCAGGCAGACAAGACTGCAGTAAATCAGCTGCCTCTTCCTCTCTTCTTTAGTAAGTGATTGCCTCACTTTAGCAAGTCATTGCAGCACTTACTCACTCAACGCCTTTGTCCTCAATCACTACAGCCCATTTAACACTCTCTATCACAATTAACCACGGCATGATAGTTGAAAACATGGAGGTTTTGGAGCTAAATAAACAAATGTTTTTGGAACAATCTCACAAATCACCCAAATGAATATGAGGAATGTCAGGTTTGTGTGCAGCATCTGAGCTGCTCTCCTGGAGACCTCCCACCTAAAGCAGGAGAACTACAGGGCCTCAGGGGCTAAAGCCTAATGTCCTGACAGCAGTGTCATGGTGTCGGCTAACACCTCCACTAGTCAAGACGCCCGTCTCTGCTTTCACCGCTAACTAAGAGAGACAGCAAGTCTGGCCGGTCCAGCAAGAATACCCACCCCCACCCCCCAATCAGAAATGTCCACCAGAGCTGACAGCATAATATACTTCTCAGTAATTGATGTATTTGATAGAATACAAACAAACATTACACTACCTCACTACATAACTGCTACTGCTAATGCCATAACTCTAATCTAACTACTGTCATTATGCAATATTACTGCCATGCAGAATAAGAGAGAGAGAGAGAGAGAGAGATAGTATCCCATCATTCCCTTATGTAGTCGCTACGGTCACTACTCAATTTCCAAAATACCACAACTCAAAATGTTTTATACTCTCCTCTTAAGCCTGGATTACTGAAAAAACGACCACTGATGGTTTC
Source organism: Limnothrissa miodon (assembly GCA_017657215.1). Taxonomy (NCBI): domain Eukaryota; kingdom Metazoa; phylum Chordata; class Actinopteri; order Clupeiformes; family Clupeidae; genus Limnothrissa; species Limnothrissa miodon. The sequence continues at coordinate 23,765 of JAGFZM010000074.1, forward strand.
ATTGCATTACAACGGAAAGATTAATAAACCATGTAATAATGTTCATTTAAATTTGGGATAAGCAATGCTGAGCGGTGGGGCATTTGTTTGTTTTTGTTTCCATTCATTTTCTTTAGCACAGGCTTTTGTCCCAAAGCAGATTTTATTATTTAACTAAACGAAACAAAACACACTAAACAAAAACACACAAGAGTCCTTCATTCAGTGCGTCATCCACACAAGAGTTGTGTTATTGTTTGTGGGACAGGCTGCCCATATTTTATTTCCATCCTCTTCTATTATAAAGCCAGGGCTGTTAAAAAAAGGCCATGTTGTCTCTTTTCCTCAGAGAATGTAGTGCTGTATAGATTGTAAGAAGATATTAGCCAAATGTTTTTAGGGTTAGGAGTTCACTTACACTACCCTTACAGGATACTGATTCTGAATGTGTTTTGTTGCATTTTATGCTATAAACTGTTTTTTATGTATTTTTAAAATCCTGACCAACATTTTGGGCATAAGCCGAACACTAATGGATGAGTTAGTTGGTGTAAAATTACCCCTCTAATGAACAGAATGTGTAGTGTGCCTAGCGTTGTCTCTGACCTGTAGTCCCTTTCTAAGCTGCCCGTTGCTACAATAAGAGAGCTGTGGTCCAGGAGGCCTCGAGCTTATCGTGTGCCCAGAGGAGAAGCTGATGCAGGAGCCTTAGCGCAGTGTTTCTGCCTATGCCTGGTAATGTGAGACTGACAGTCATGGCCAAGCCTAAAAGAGCAGAGCTTTCACTGTGAAAAATGCCCCTTCTTCCAAGCTGCACGAGCAGCAAGCACACTCTCTCTCCCCCCCCCCCCCCCCTCTCTCTCTCTCTCTCTCTGTCTCTCTTTCTCTCTCTCACTCCTTCTCTTCCCTTGGTCCAGTTTGTCCATCTGTTGCAGCCCACACCAGAGCTGACCCCAAAGCAACTGCTCCAGATATGCAAAACACAAACTGCTTAGTCCAACCAAAAGCAATCACCTAAGGAACAAACACACACATGCAGAGAGAGAGGGGGGGGAGAGAGAGAGGGAAAGAGAAAGAGAGAGAGGCTCCATGATAAAAATATTTCATGCAAGCACATCAAACATGCATTACAGCTTAGCTCAGCCTAGCCTTTCCTTATTCAATCATAACTAATCATGCCAATGCCCCCACACTTGCACATTGCATGTGTCACTGAAAATACAGTCAAGAGAGCATAAAAGAAACAGAGATGTCATGGTCTAACAGAACAGCCACAAGAGACAATGGCTGACAAAAAATCCACTCTGAGCTATAAAATAAGGCAGGGGCAGAAAACTTTCAGAGAAACAAAGCACAGGACTACTTAAGACTGAATATAAAAAATGTGTGTGTGGGGGGGGTTCTGTAGGTGAAAGGTTACAAAACATGGCGGAGCTGACTGTCTGGAAAACATATGGCTGGATGTCACTGCACTGAAAGATTCAAGAACAACAGAAGAAGGAGAGAGGAGAAGAGAGAGAAAGAGAGAAAGACACAGAAAGAGAAAGATGAGGATCAAATGATGGCTCCTCATCTGTCTGTAGTCATATATAATGTAAAGGCTAGAGAAATGACAAGGACAGCAGTTAGCATGACTCCCTGTGTGATTACCCAGCGTACACCTGTGCTGTGCCAGGTCGCGGGGCAGGGCGGGGTGGGTGGAGGGCGTCTCTCTTTGCACGCTGCTGATGTTTATTTTATACCTGCTGGCGTGTGTGTTCCTCCTCTAAGTCACCTCTCTCTGCTCCGTTCCATTCTGCACAGCTCACCCTGCCTGGCACATCAGCACTTCTGCTTTATATCCCCCCTTTTCTCTTTCTCTCCTCTTCTCTCTCTCTCTCTCTCTCATTCTTTTTCTCTGCTAGTCACCTTTTTGCATTCTATTGGAGTAAGGTCCTCATTCTTTGTGTCTTACTCTAGAATGCTTTTCCTGTATGCTGCATCCATCCATACCTTCAGATCATCTGTCCATCAATGTCTCCATCATTATTTCCCCATCATGCATTTGCCCTGATATTACTTTATGACAGCCAGGTCAAGGTCAATGTGTTAGTCTATCATTCACTCCCCCCTCCAATCACATCAACAGTAGGTGCTTTAGCCGTAACATGCCTGCCGGTCCGCACCCAGACCTGAAGTACATCAGCAGAGTGAGAATGAAATCTGCTGCATATTTGGCTAAAAAAATACCCTCAACACTCATATATATGCTTGCGGACAGACAGAGAACTAAAATAATAAGACTGAATGGTGGATACTGTGGCCATGTTTCATTATTTCTCTGCAATTTCCTTATTTCCTCAGACAACAAGCACCCTGCAGACAACATGTAGCCCTGTTGTTTAAGGTCACCGAGTACTGACTGTTGGAAAAATAACCACAAAAATTAACAATATAGACAGAATAGCAAACCAAACCAGCAGCTGCTGTAAGTTTTACTGAATGTAGCCTTGGAATAAAGAATGGGAGTGAACATTCATTTTTGAGAGTCTGTTAATGTTAGTTGCCAACCCATTATTTGGTCAACGTTTTAAATATTCAGACTCTTTTTCCTACAGAACTAAATGATATCCAACAATCCATCTATGGATTTAATCTCACTGAATTGATCCTTCAAACCGTTGCTGTAGGAGCAACTTCTTGCGGTTCATATTTGGACACTGTCGAGGATGTAGGACTAAGCCTCCTCTATAGATCAGTTCCGTTTGCAGGAACTGGCTTCAACTTCAGTCCGGAGTACCGTAAATTTGGCTCTCTTCCTTCCCTCGTTCCCTGGATCGGAATACCGTAACTCTGGCTCGCTTTCTTTGCTTGTTCCCTGGGTCAGAATACCGTAACTCAAGCTCTCTTTCTTCCCCTGTTCCCTTGGCCGCCACTGAGTGCTGAGGTCAGTGAGTGCTGGATATTGAGCCAGCTGATCTGGAGCTCTGAGACAGGGCCCTGGACAGGACACTGTCTCTGAGAGCAATGGGCACGCTAGGCATCTATCTCATCCACATTAGCAGCTTTAGATTGTCGTAGATCTACATACACTGTTCATGGTTAAAATGACAATAAAACCAACTTGGCTTTACTTACTGTAAGCCAACACATGCATACACACACACACACACACACACACATACTCACGCGCGCATACACACACACACACACACACAGATGGGCAACCATTAAACACACACTGTCATCCCACACATACAGACAATACACATGAACATACACTGTTCATGGTTAAAATGACAATAAAACCAACTTGGCTTTACTTACTGTAAGCCAACACATGCATACACACACACACACACACACACACACACACACAAACACAAATACACACACACACACACACACACACAGATGGGCAACCATTAAGCACACACTGTCATCCCACATATACAGACAATACACATGAACAAAAAAAATCTTCCTTTTTGTCCCCCCTCCAATGCAAACACACAAAGGAAACAAACAAAGAATTCGGTAGACCTTGACAAACTGTTTCTCAAACTCGATGCAAGATGCTTAACGCTTGCTTGTTATTTAGTCACCAAGTCACCAAGGTCTTTCTTCTCTCAGGGATTGATGTATCCTTCATGTTAAGGAAATACACACAATCCTCTACGTACACAAGTTGTCAGATTAGACAATAAAAACACAGCAGCAGAATCTATATCTCCTAGCTTTGCCTCCTTACCAATCAAGTGTTGGTGTTCCAAGAAGCTGTTCTTGACATATAATAGAGAGGTCTTAGCCCTCTAACAATCTTGTAGCAAGTAGATATATTAAATATTGCTATGTATATACCAATATAACAGTAAATATAGGTTTGTATATAGCATAGGGCGCTTCCTGCAGGTACATGTATCTCATTGAGGTAATGCTAACACAGAGGCTTATAACTTATCTGCTGTTCTGCTGTTTAGCACCAAACAAACAGATGTGACAAGGTCCACGTCAAGGCCAAGTAAGATAAGGACAGCTAAGGACAACGGAATAAAAAGGATCCCAGACCTAGCAGATGCTCAAGTGCTAATCTGATGATGGATGGATGGACTAATGTATATACTGTAGTGTAGCATGTGCATGTGTATCCGAGTGTGCTGTGGGACCTCATGCAGCTCAAGTGCAGGTGTCTGTTCCAGAGAATGCAGCCAGGGGCAAAAACACTGATGCTCCACTATTCAAAGTCTAATTACATTTGACCCCTCTGTTTTTTTTTTCCATCGTCACCGTTTCTCTTGCTTTCATTTGGATTGCGGCTATCTGTGGTAATCTCTCGTCATCACACACACACACACACACACACACTCACACACATACACAGACAGCCATCAGGCTCATGATCTCCTTTTCACACAGCTTCTGGGGAGATAAAGAGAGGGTTAATCTTGTCCCCCTGGTCTAAGTGCTCATGTGAAACGGCGGAATGTTCCGGCAGATTAGGTTAAAAAATAAATAAATAAATAAAAACCCTGCTGCTTGTCTGCCTGCCCATCCACAAGTCACCATCCGGCCTCTCTCTGCCACCCTCCAGGGGGCCGATCAATGCATGCCCCCGATTCACCTCTCTGTCATGGGGGTTATGGGGAGAGAGCCAAGCCAGCCAGACCCTTCTGCCGGTCACCTCCGGCTTGAGTTCTCCATCTAAAAACGCCACTGAGCCTCCACTCTGCTATGAATTTCCAACTCTAGCCGCATATCAGATTTCACCAAGAATGCACAAAAACAGGTTATTGGCAAAGCGGGCTAGACGTCCTTCTGTGTGTGTCTGAGTGTGTGTGTGTGTGTGTGTGTGTTTGTGTGTGTGAGAGAGAGAGAGAAAGAGAGAGAGAGAGAGAGAGAGAGAGAGTGTCTGTTGGGCGAAAAGATGTAATGCATGGACACATCCTATAGACTGATAATCATTTTTTTTCTAGTTGCTTCCAAGGAGGATCAGAGGGGAAAGTCATAGCCCAGCATACGCTGGTGCACAGGAGCGTGCAGGGAAGTGTATTATCTGCAAAGGAACATCCACTCTGTCTCTGCAAATTGCTTTGTTATAGGTGTTATGGCCTAGCTATTGTAAGTGTCGTGCTGAAGTCAGTAGAGAATTGAAATATAGCTAGATTGGTTGCAGTCCAAGATACAAAGGGCTTTTATTAGGCAGAATGACTAATCCGAAATTTTCATGAGTCATTGTGATATCAGTGACTTAGAAGCTGACATAATATCTCAGATATCAAACACCAGCCAGTAATTCATGACTTTTGCTTTGATAAACACTAATCGCAAGAAATTGTAGGGTCAAAAAATAAAGAAAATGATCACCACCCCTCCCGACATTTACATACATACAGTACATGCACACACTCTCTCACACACTCTGACACAACAACAACAACAACAATCATGTCAAATATACAGTATATTAGGTCTAATTGCAAGTGAGTAAAAAAACAATAGTCTTTGAAAAAATCTGACTCTGGTCAAATCTAAAATCTCATTTCGTCTCTATGAAAAAGAGTCTTTTTTTTTACTTTGTCTTACATTGAATGTGATTAAGCCTAACATTATGTCATGGCTTTTCACTGTAAGGATTAGTCTTTTCTTGTAAACACACATAATCTTGCCCAAAAGACAGACAATATTAAAAGACGCCATTGTCTGATAACAGAATGTCACAAGAAGTCAGCTCTATTTGCCTCACACTGTGTGTCTTCAAATGGAGCTGACTGGAAATTGTCAAAACATGCGAGCCCTCTTATCCAAAAGGAGCAGCTTTATTCATGTCACAGTATATGAGTTTAAAAGAGAAATCCAGTGTGAATCAATCTAGTCCTGGTGTTTTAGGCGCTGTCTGTCATAAAGAAATAATACATTGTAAAGCAGTAGGCTAGTCCATAGCAAATCCTTAAGAATGATTTCTTCCAAGCTGACAATGACTTACTGTAAATGGAAGTTACTAAAAAGGGCTACCAAGTCTTCTTCAAAAACATAGATCTTCACACAAGACTAGGAACCCTTTAAAAATACATACAGAAATCTTTCTGCAGAAACAATATCTGCCGATTCTGCAAAGTTATGATTCACCTCATGACTCAGGCATCAGCACAGACATAGGCCATCTCTGGCCCTACATGCATTTCCTCTGAATGAACTATTTGATCTCAAGGTCAATCTGTACTCAACAGAATAATATAATTTCTACATAGTGTGGTTTTCCAGTAATATTTCTTATTATTGCACTTTTTTTCCAATGCACCTCTGATGAGAAACACTATTTTACAGTAAATTTTTCCTTGAATGCACAGCTTGGTCCCTTTTTGAGAGAGAGCCAATTTCCATAAGAAAACAAAAACCCACTACAAAAATTGTGTGCCTTATAATTTCCTCACAGTTCACATCAGAAGAGCGAGACCACAGTGAGCAATAGCTATCTGGGAATGAAAAAAACAGAGGGGAAAACAATCAAATTACACTTAAACATAAAAACATCAGCTCCGAAAAGCCTCCTTCGTTTCAACCGAGAGAGTGGTTCACCGTCCAAATTAAATTACTGCAAATAGCCAAAACAGTGTAGCGTCACATCAGCTCTGAACTGCAATGGAAGCGCACAGACCGTGAAGCATGAACTGCTAGCGAGGCTTGTTCCGTGTCACATTACCAATGCAAATATCGCTCTGCTTTGGCATTATTCAGCATTCGCAGCATCCCTGACAGAAGTGCGAAGCTGATTGACAGGGCGGATGTTTTTTAAGTTCTCCACGACGACGACAACAACAACAACAACAACATCAACAACAACGGATGACTTCTTGGGAAGAGAGCTGTTCCCGAACACTGGCCTCCAGGCCAGCCCCTAGGGTTACACAAGTCCACTTAGTGCGGAAGATGTAGGACGGGCACGGAAGTGCTTTCAAGGTCACGGCTGGTGTCCTTCCACTGTGAAATATCTGACCTGACCATGAATGGCCCTCCCTGGGGTAAAGACAGAGGGGTAGTGGGTGGCGGAGGGTGGGGGAGTGAAGTGGAGGCTGTGCTTGTGGGGAGGAGATGAGGAGCTGATGCCCAGAGGGACAGTGATGTGAGTCCAGAGCACTCTCAGAGAGAGATAGAGAGAGAAAGAAAGAGAGAGTGTGTGTGTGTGTGAGAGAGAGAGAGAGAGAGAGAGAGAGAGAGAGAGAGAAAGAAACCTACTGGTGCAACAGAGGCTTTGCAACACTTGCTGATGCAGTGTACATATGGGTGTGTTTGTGTGTGTGCCTGTTTTCATGTGTGTGTGTATGCGTGTGTGTGTGTGTGCGTGTGTGTGTGTATCTGTGAATCAGTAGCGCATGCATGTTAACTTGAGCCCAGAGTGCCTGTACTGGGTGTTCTGTTTTTATCTGGGAAAGAACATCACCAACTCAGTTAGCTGATTAATCTTGACCCAAATCCCACCCCTGACTCTGTGATATGGTGAAACCCTCGCACACAATTTTTGTAAGACAAACCAGCGGTGTCATAATTCTGCTAATCTCACGTATAGAGTTCATATAACCCGATTGTGATTACACGTCAACATCAACATAAACATCAAAGCCCTCAGTCTCTGGGTTAAGTCTCACCATAGCCACCACACAAGACTGATCTCCATGTCCAATACACCTTGATTAGACCTAATGCAATCAGAAGAGGCTTAAGGTGCCGCCTCTGTAACTGATATCTGGCTTTTTCCTCCCACTGTCATGTGCCATCCTTCTTCTTCTTCTTCTTTCTTCTTCTTCACAAGGCCTGCCTTGTGCATAATTCAGCAGAGCAGGCGTGGGAAACAAGCAGACTCATATAAGTTAATTAAGGCCATTTGTTAAGGTGCCAGAGCGTTGCAGTCATGACTCTATGTGAAAGTCGACACTGAGCCTGCGTGCGATGGCTAGCTTCACTTCAAACGGGCTGTAAACATTACCCATTGGATAGACTGGGCTGCTTTGTATGGTAGGGTTTTATAGCTGTGTTTGTGCTGGAAGTACCGGCTGGTTGGCATTGCTTACCGGGGCTGCTGGAAGCGAAGATAGGCAGGTGGGAGATTTGAGGGTGAGTTTGCAAGGCAAGGCAAGAACGGTAAATTCCAAATTGCTTTGTTTGAGATGTGCTTTTTGGCGAGCTAGCATTATTCCACGTCTCATTTTCCAACACCGGAGAGCTGATTTAGGCTTAATGGCTACCACGGCTCCATGCACTGAACACACTGCACACCCTGCACACACAGAAGGCCTTTTGGAAAATGGATCCCTCCCATGAGGGATGATGTGTGGTGGAGAAAGGGAGGTTGTGGCAGGGGAGCTGAAATCTGTCTGTCAAAGCCCTCTTAAGAGATAATCCTCCCTGACTGGTCATAGGCAGCATGGACATACTGTAATTCCCTATTCAGGGCTGTTCTGCTCTGATTTTGGCAGAGGCCAGTCGAAGGGGTCAAATAAACAGACACTGCATACAGTAGACAAACGGACAGACAGACAGCAAGACAGACACATACATATATACATGCATACATACATTAGTACAGAGAGGCATACTGTAGAGTGTCTATTTGCTGAAATAGACAGACAATAGGCAGACGATAGACAGACAAAATGATGGGTAGATAGATAAACTGAAAGATAGATAGATAGACAGACAGACAGATAAAGTGTGTTCAGGTACTGTAGATCTGAAAGTCATAATGTGACGATGACATAACATTTCCATCCTAATCGTAAATTTCTTACTGTTGCCTTTTGCCCTGTGTGTGCACGCTGTGACCTAATAGCGTAACATAACGCATCACAGCCAATCCTATTTCACCAAAAACCCTCAGTACTGTGTGGGCCTCAGTGACGGAACAGATTCTATTTGCAGTCAGAAAGGATGGCACAGGGTAAAGTCCCTGAGGCCTGGGATCTGGGGGATTTGTGTCTGCTTGTCTGTGTTGTGTGTGTGTGTGTGTGTGTGTGTGTGTGAGAAAGAGGTGTGAGTGTGTGTGTGTGGGGGGGGGGGGGGGGGGGTTTGCTGCTCTGAAATGCTGAAAGTGAGAATGTGTTGTCCTGCTGCTTCATCTGGGCTCTGGAGCTGAGCTCCACTCCTCCACACCACACTCCACCCTGCCCAGACCTGTCATGAAAACTCGGGCTTGGGGGCTCTGAGGCAAAGGGCAGCTAGTCACAATGAGGAAGCCGTGACTGTCTTCAGGCCAGGCAGGTGCGCCGGTGACCCTGGCAAACACAGAGGCTAGCACTGCATCAGGGCTGTTGCCACGGCCGCACAGGCACAGAACGGCAGCCCTATGTGCAAAAAGGACTACTTCTACCCACATAGGACAGGCTAGAGGAGTCCTATGGAGGAGCTAGAGGCACACCATTTTTTTTTTAAGAAAAGTAAACCTAGATTAGATTAGATGAGATTATTTTAGATAACAGGATACTTTATTCATCCCATAGGAAATTCAGGATGGATTAATATGAAGGCTGGAAGGGAGATGATAGAGAGGATTTCAGGTATAGAAAGAATAGCAAGCTGGAGGGTATTTCCAGCATTATGAAACAATTATCCAACTTGAAGGTATAGTTCGGTTTTTTACACTTTGAGCCCCTTTTCACAGGTTGTCTAAAATGCTAGCCATTTTGAAGCGGGCAGAGGCGATGCTACATTTCCCAAATAGCCGAGACAGGAGCAATCATCAAAATCTCGGTGTCAACCACTTTATTGCATTTTAGACAACCTGTAAATATATATATATAATTTCTGATGACTTTGTATGATGCTGGCACAGCGGTTAAGAATGTACCGTATGTATTTAATCAAACTTTGTATATCTGAAAATAAAAAAATCATTTATATAATTAAAGTGCATGATATTTTTTTATGAAGTGCCTAACTATCCATTGTGAAATTATCCTACACTGCCCTTCACATAGGTGTGACCTGTGTTTAAAAAGTAGAGAGGGAGGAAATCAGAGCGCCTGAGAGAAAGCACAAGAGAATAAATGCAGAGAAAGGGCAGGAGATGCAGTGCCGTGCCAAGCACTGGCCTCTCCTGCAGTCTCTGTCCTCGTTAGCTCGAGCCGTGTCACAGAGGTCCACGGACAGCAGACAGGAGTATCCATCTCACAGCAAACCCACTGTGCCCCCCACCCCCACCACAGATTCGAAAGGGATCTCTGTTCTACCCAGAAACATCCAGTGCACAGCACCCTGTGCAACGCTTAAGAGATTGATGAAGAGAGCCTGCCATTTGAATTGACTCCTACATTGTCTAGTCACAGATAAAAGAGGAACTGTGTATTTTTCTACAGCCATCTATGACAATGATTTGGCAATAAGCTGGCGTATCTTCTCTCAGGTTAAAGGATTCAAGTGTTAATTAGGCACCATTATAACACCCCTAAACGCAGAGTAGGCAAATGGGGTCCCAGTGGCAGTGAGGCGACTCAGCACTTCTCTAGTCCAAGAAATCATTAGCAGCCTACTGCTGGAGAGAAAACCACACGCAGGGTGACAGAGCAGCTCCCTTTGTCTGCTCGCTCCTTCTTGCTTTCTCTCAGTCTCAAACTCACACAGAACAGACAAATTCTCTCTCTACACACACACACACATATACACATTCTCTATCTCTCCATCTCTATCACATACACACACTCACAGTCTAGACTCTCTCTCACTCTTCGTACACACACACACACACACATACACATTCTCTGTCTCTCCCTCTCTATCACATACACACACTCACACAATCTAGTCTCTCTCTCTCTCTAACTCTTCTCTCTCTCTAACTCTTCTCTCTCTCAAACACAGGGAGCCTAATCTGTATACTAATGGAACTCATTAGATTCCAGTTCTATCACATATCAGCCTTCCCCACAGCACCGAGGACACTTCCATCCAAATGGTCATTTCCTGGAAGAACATTTTGATTGCACAGGGTGTCAAGGTAGCATTTGGTAGCAATTTCCTGAGCAGCCGCATCCGCCTGTGTTCTAAATGGGTGGTTATGACTGTTTGCCCACAAAAGACTGAAGCCTGCCAGAAAAAATATAACCAATAGATGTCTGTCCAATATCATTCAGTGTGTCTATCAGTGCAACAACAATGCCCAGGAACACTGTTTAAAAATAAACAGCTTCAGGACAGCAAAAGTAAAAGAATGGTACCCCAGTAACAAGTGAATCATAATTATGTGAAACTGTGATAAATAATACTATTACTGGCAATGCTACATACACCTACCATTCTACAGGTGTACCAAAACTTGTGATACTGACACAATGTGTGCCGTTTCATTGTGTGTGTGTGTGTGTGTGTGTGTGTGTGTGTTACCTGTAAATGGTTTCGCTATTACATTATAATATAGTATTGTCCCAGAACAAATGAGCTTATTTCTCTAGAAACATATTATCAACACAGAGAATATGTGAGTTTTTCAGTCTACCCAATAATCTGGAAAAGATGTGAAACAACCTAAAGCAAACCTAGTTTGCTAATTTAGCTGTCTGGTGAAATTTACATAAGTAATGCAAAGCACTGTGAAAGGGCCCTGTTGCACCTACTCTTTTACAGATGAACTGTGTGTGTGTATGTGTGTGTGTGTGTGAGAGAGAGAGAGAGAGAGAGAGAGAGAGAGAGAGAGAGAGAGAGAGAGAGAGAGAGAGAGAGAGTGAGAAAGCAAAAATAAGAGTGTGTGTACGCGTGTGTGTTTGTTGCTTGTTACTTGTCTGACTCATCCCCATACATATGCACATTGGTTACCTACTCTGCCTACAGACACCCTGAGAGAAACAGTCCTTGGGATTGTTCTGTACCTCAGAGAGCAGATTCCGGCAGAAAGAGAAAGAAAGAGGCAGACCGAAGGAGAGAAAAACAGAAAGAAATGGACAGGTAGATGAACATAGAAACAGACAGGTGGACAGAAAGACAGACAGACAGACAGATAGACACAGAGAAAGACAGACAGAAAGACAAGCAGAGCACAGTGACTTCCTCTCTGCAGGTTTTGAGAAGGGTCCCCATCATGTATCAGCCACATCTGCTGGCCTCCACTCACCTGGGAGCCTTTGGTTAAAACAGTGGTGTCCATTCCTGGCCTTGGAGGGCTGTACAGTCCCCGGGCTTTGTTGTGCCTCTGCTCATAATGGCTTTGCTCCCGTCCCTGATCTCTTGGACCGGATATGGAGACGGCTTCCCTTCTCCTGGCTTTTTTTTTTTATTCCCCCCAAAAGCGCCAAGGAAAAAAAAAAGGATCCCAGGGTGTTTGTTTGTGAATGAGGCTGGCTCAAAGCTGAGCAACGAAAGCCTGCAGAAAACCTCCAGGACCAAGACTTGACACCACCGGTTCTGCACCCAAAGCTCAGCTTTTGCTCGAGCCAGACACTAAAACATTTCGCTTCACTGATTTGACTCTGAGTTGCCGTTGCGAAATACAGGAGCAACAAAAGTGAGTTCAATTAAGAGAAAAATAGGATTTGAATGCAATGGATTAGTGCCTGGCTGGACGGCAAGACTGCAGACTCCTATAAGGCCCCCTGTTTATTTCTGTTTTATTTCCAGGTTCGTTGTTGCCCATGTTTTGCCCAGAGGGCTGCATATTTGTACAGACACAGTGCTCGGCGGTCATGTTTCTGCACAAAAAAAGAGCTATAGCAGGCTCCAGTCGGACCCACCATTCATGCCATTGTAGAGACTCCGGTGATGGGGCGACATCTCCTCTCCTCCCTGCCGCTTGTGGACCATCTCCCTGCCGGGACTTCCGAACTTGCCGTGTTCCGGGCTGGCCCCAAACTTGTGGCGGATGGACTCAGGACTCCCGGAGATCACGCGCCCCTTCTGCAGGTGCTCGGGCGTGCCCGTCACTACCTGCTTGCCATCGGGGCCGCCGCTGCCAAGGCTGCCAATGCTCCCCCGGTGGTGCTTCTTGAAGAGTTCGGGACTACCAGGACACATCTGGCCAGAGACCAACCGGTGTGGGTGCTTGGTGTACTGCTCTGGGCTGCCACGGGGGACCAGGCTTGCCTTGTTAGCACCACAACCACCACCACCACCGCGCTGTTTCTCTGGACTCAGCCCCCGGAGGAGCTTGTGGTCGGGGCTGGAAAAGGAGCCACAGCGGGGCCGGCACACCTGAGGCAAGGTGTGTGCAGCGTACTCCGGGCTGGTGCTCCTCCGCCGACCAGGCCTGTCACCGCCCAACCCTGGGTCCTCGCCGGCTGATGGCGTCAGCCCGGATCGTGGCATATGGAGGTGGTGGTCGGGGCTGCTGGTCCCCGTGAGGCCCGTGCTGGCCAGCAGCTGCTGCTTGTGGTGCAGGTGGTCTGGGCTGTCCGTGCTGCCGGCGCTGGAGGTGCTGCTGCCGTCTCCCACGTCCCTCAGCAGGCCTGGCCCCGGTGCCGTCGTGTGCGACAGGCTGCTCTGGCTGTCGATGGAGTTCCGGCAGCCCGCCGTGCCCGGCCCCCCTCCACCCAGCAGGCTTCCCTGCTGGCCGCTCAGGCCTCCCCCGACACCACCACCTCCTCCGCCTCCGACGCCACTTCCTTTCTCCTCATCCAGCATGAGACAGAGCTCCTTGAGCTCCAGGTTCTCCTTGATCACCTCCTCTTGCCGCTGCTCCAGCTCCTTGAGCTTCTGCAGGTAGAGCGTCACCTCCTTGCGCATGATGCCGGCACTGTAGCGGCCAAGTCGCTGCCACTCGCGTGACACCTTCTTGCCTTTCTGACGGTCATCATCCAGGAAGCAACAGAGGTCACGCAATTCCTGGTTGTCCTCTTGCAACTTCTGGTTGATGTCCTTCAATTGTAGGAGGTATCAATGAGAAAAACACATACATCCATACTGTAGTTACACAGTATTGGGCTCATCACAGTTTTACTAAAGTCAAGTTACCTACTACTACTAGTTACCTAGTTACCTACTACTCTGTCTGAGTTAGCTAATGCTAACTCACCTAGGTATATGAAAATTTGATTTATAGATTCATTTGCTAAAAATAATCTCTTAATTTCTGCCATGGCTTCAGTATAATTGGTCAGACAATGGGAGTTGTCTGTTACACCTACTGTAATATTACCTAATGTTTGAGGATTTGTCTAATCTGTATTTTCATACTGTTAAATTAGGGTAACTAGTCCAGTATTTACCTCATCCTCCCTTAATTCACTGTCTAAGATAAGGGAGGTTTCCATTCACCTACTGCCATTAATATTGAGGAGCAACAAGTGTGTCCTTCAGAATTTTAGACCTTTTCATAAACTTGACATGAGCTATGTAAACTTCACATATGCCTATTGTTTAAACCTATATAGTAAATGTATGATGTTCATAATGGTGGTGGAGACACGCGTTATTAATTCTGTAAATTAATTATTAACATAGCAATTAATCACATTCTTTGAGTAATATAACAACTAGAAGTACAATGAGAATAAAGTCTATGACTTCAATACTGTATTTTCTTCTCTTTAGTTCAAACAGGTAAAACAATCTCGATGTATTGGGTGTATTCACATGCTACGGGCGCGTCTTACCTTCAACCCGCGAATCTCGTTGAGATGCTGCTGAAGCCTTCGGTTCACTTCTCGGATGAGGTTCCCGTGGTCTAGGATGGCACTCATTTTCTCGGTTTCAGCTCTCCTAAGCCGGCGAACTAACTCCTCCTTATTCCACTTCATTAAATCCTCATCTGACAGTTTCGAAAGGTCCTCGGATTGACTTTCTGCGTTCTTAGCCATTGCCGCCTGGTGCTGAGGCTGCGTCGGCTTTTCCATGGCCGCAAACTTACTCTAACACCTGAAAAGTGCAGCGGCAGGACGAAAGAATACTGCCCAAACCTCTCGCTTGCACTATACCGCCTTTTCGATTACCGGAGAAAATCTGCGTTGGCTATAACATGGTCAGTCCCACTGCGCCACCCATCTCGGCTCCAAAATATGAAATAAATCCAAGTGCTAAGAGACTTGAGACTCAGCACCTACTCCAGATGGGTTAGCAGCCCGTCTCGGGGTGAGCCACTCGTCGACCTCAGCACCGTAAGTGAGCATGCCTTCCCATACCGCCTGACGTGTCCACTCTGTACGGTGGCGCGGTCCCTCAGTGCGCGCATGGACAGACGCAGAGGACTAGCTGCTGAACCACCGCTGCTCTTAACGGAAAGTGCAGTGGAGCGATTCGATAGAGTGGCTGACTCGTGGTTTAGCTCTCTCTCTCTCTCTCTCTCTCTCTCTCTCTCTCTCTCTCTCACACACACACACACACACACACACACACACAGACACACACAAACTGCATGAATTGGGTATGATGGGAATGAATGCTGGTAAACCAGCGACACCTGCTGTTTGTAGCAGCAAATGCTTTGTGGTGCAAAGTTTTCAGAAAGTGTTTTATAAATTTGCATTATTGTCGCTATATAAAATGAATGTGCATCCTGTTTTTTTTTTTCAAGTAAGTATCCACCATATTGCTATACAACCTTCTGCAAATGTCAGCAAGAGTATATAATGTTCATAGTGAAATCTGATATGTTAAAATTGTAATGATTTAATGATTTAATGTATATTGTTTTGTATTGAACAGACATGTTATAACAAAACATGTTTTAGAATTACGGTGTTTCTCAGTCGCTTTGGTGCGTTTCTCACATCACTATTAACATTTGCACAGCAGTTAGTGCATTTCTCAAAACAATTAGTGCAAACTGCAAAATCTAGTGGATAACCTGCAATAGCACGTTGCCTTACCCCCACATCCTCACCCCTTTTCCACGATGCTGAACTTCCATACAGTATCTGTGTTACAATATTGTAGAAATAGTACACAGTATTTCCTGCTAAGTTCATTTACTGTACTTGCCAATTTAAGTCAGAGTTCATGGGATTCATCCATGAGTGAATGTAAGAAAGTGTCTTGTCTTTAGTTACAACTACAGTAATACTTCACACACCTCCTTGTGAGTGAAAGACACATCCAGAAAACATGGACATAAGACATATGACATAAGCAAATGGAAATGTTAAAAAACAGCAGAGAATTGAATGAAAGCAACCGATACATGTCCAAAAGCATTTTCAGTTTGTTCAGAGGAAGGATGTGCACAAATGACTAAATGTTGTGGTGGTTGAACTAATAGTTATGAGAATTTTATTTCTGATCTGAGAAACGCACCAAAGTGACTGAGAAAAACTGTAATTTCATGGATGACGTCAACCTATCAAACAGAGATTTACCACTTTATACCAGAAGATGGAGCTCAACAGTGAACGCCTTGATTGGCCTAAACAGCTTTTATCATAGGCCTAGACATTTAGAAAGCAGCCAAGAACACTAACTGTAGCAGAACTACAATGTTTACTACTATGTCCTACATTGTATTCACTTGGCACACCTGCATAACTAACAGGATTTAGTGTAGATCGTATAAATAAAAAATATAATTCAAAATATAGTGTTATGTCAAGGTGTGTGTGTGTGTGTGTGTTGCTCTCTGGTGTTTGTGCTTCTGTCTTTGTGTTTGTAGGTTTGTAGGACGTCCTGGCGGGAATGGGCTAATTGCCACTTGTTGTCCTGCCGCTGGTGATTGGGTGCTCCCTCCTTTATATGGGGGCGCTGTTCCTTTGGCTTGGCGCTGCGCTCTTCACTGCTGACGTCACTCCGCCCATTCGCGATCCTTTGGCCAGAGTCGGTTGCCGGTGTGAGAGGCTGGCATGGCTTTGGCGTTTTCCTTTGTTTGGGCCTAGTTCTCTTTTGTGTTTGCCTTCGTTGATTTTTCTTAATAAATACTTTAAAACTTAGTTTGATATCCGTCGATATCTTTGGGAGAGATTCGCCGTCTCTCTCCTTTAGTGTCTGCACCCCTAGACAGACAGACTGGCACGTAACAATAGTTAAAATATAGTTTTGATCTATCACTATCACTATTTGGCAAATCATTTCTCCAGCAGCTGACTCTAAAAGATACCTCATCTGGTCATAGTGGTCTGAATGACCCTGAGACAAAAACTCACACGATGATAATACTGTAAAAACATAAATATAAAATAATCGTTGTTCATCCCAGTCTAAGAACATCGAGTAATAAAAGCACAATCACAGGTAGAGGAAAAGAAAACAGTAATAAATGAAACTAATCTAATTCTAATAAAAAATCTCTCTCTCTCTCTCTCTCTCTCTCTCTCTCTCTCTCTCTCTCTCTCTCTCTCTCTCTCTCTCTCTCTCTCTCTCTCTCTCCCCCCCTCTCTCTCTCTCTTTCATGCACTTTCAGTCAAATCTTTAAATTGTTGTTGACATGCTCTTATGATTTTGACCTTTGAGTGGTGTTTAGAGGCTTATCAAACACTCTTTCCTATTTGCCCATGGATTTTTAGAGACTGTTTTCGTATTGTTTTGAAAAGCTGTTATCTCTGAGATTATGTTACTGTACATTTTCCCTGAAGTTTTAAACTTGAATTGAAAATGATTTTTGTTTTGTTATAGTATATCTGTTTATTTGTCATCCATGTGAATGGCAAACATCAAGAGGCAGACAGAAAAAGAGAAAGAGAAAGAGAGAAAGCGAGAGAGAGGCAGCTGATGAATACTGTATGATTACAAACCAGTTATAAGTCACCAAACTAGTTTCAGCATCAACCTGCAAATGCCTGACTACTTAAAGGCAGAGCCTTAAGAAGGATCTGTTTCTGTGTCACATTAGTCCACCTGACAGACCCACTGCAACAACATCGGAGAACACAGGTAAAAAATAAAAAGCTTTGATTTTGTTTTTTATTTACAGTTAACATTTTAACATTTGAACTGACTTTACTAATAAGTGTTGACACAGACCTATGCTGGCTTATGATGTAGATAAAATCACAAATGTGACAATAATATTTACATGTATGGTCTAGTCATAATATCACTGTTTACTAATATTTACGTGGTACCTTTTTTCTCAATCCACAAATAAAGCTGCACAATTCTCTTCCCTTTCCTTGTCAGGCTGATTTTGTGGAACCTGTGTGATGACGACATTCCAGGTGCTCGCAGTTCTGTTCCTTCTCTGCCTGGTCGGTGTAAGAGGCTGGGAAGCTCCCTGGTTTTGCCATGGAGACAACTGCCCTGAGTTCTCAGTCGTTCACACCTATGAGGTGAAACTTTTAATTGTTTGATAAAATTGTCCACAATGTCAGTAACCTGTAGAAGACAAGTTGGACTGGTATTTCCATTTACCCTGAACATTCATAGACAATGATGAACCATTTGTTTTCTACACAATTTGACCTTGAAAATTTCATTTCTGAAGGACTTTGAAGAGCGCTTCTACAAGGCCTGTCACTTAATCACTGTAGACGCAGCCAGCAGTGACAAAGAAGAAGTAAAAAAGGGCATGTGGACACTTTATCATTACACTAAAGGAGAGAATGAAGAAAGTAAGTGTCATGTTTTAGCATATCTGGGCTGTGGTGGCATAGTGTTAAAGGAACTGGGCTAGCATGCTAGTAGTCTAGAAATTGTGGGTTCCAATCCAGGTGGCCACTGTTGTGCCCTTGAGCAAGGCACTTAACCCTAAGTTGTGTATGGCCCTGAAGTAATTGATAGCTGACAAAATATAAGTCGCTTTAGATAAATCTTCTAAATGCATAAATGTAAATATCTATTGAGTGTACATGTATTACAACAATTATTAGCCCAAGTTTCCACATTGATGTTGGAAATGTTAATCATGTTTGTCAATAAATAGGAACAGAATATGGTAATGCGTGTCTTCTTTTATCCACGCTATGATTATTTAAGGCATTTTAAGATTTTAAGTGACACTTAAGCTACATTTAGTTGATAAAAAAAAGTTTACTTAATGATTGATATGAGACTGCTCTCTTGTGTGCTTGTGAGCAGATGCAAATGTTGTCCTGCCATGGCCTGCAATAATCCTGATGGAGGGAGTAGGCGATGCAAAATCTGTGTCTGTGTCCTGGCCAGTTCCTCCAGGGACCCATCTGCCAAAACCTAAGGATCCCACTATCAGGGAGACTGACTTGCCTGCGGGCACAGTCTATGTCAGGTATGTGTCCTAAAACTGAGAAAAGAAATCTGCCCCACTGTCTCTTTTTCTCAAATAAATCTCTCCGGTAAAGCTTTGATTACAGCTCGTGAAGGACCGTGTAAGACGTAGTATAAGAATGGCATCAAGTAGCAAAAAGTATCATGAAATAAATTAACTAGTCATACTAATGACAGAGGGTCTTTTGTCTGTATGGAAAGTTTTCAACTTTCAACTTTTCTTCTTTTCTTCACTGCACTATTATACTGCTCCGACCGTTAACAAGTTACAACTAACTCTTTACTGTAACGAGCTGGCACACAGTTAATGTCTTTCTTTGCACTTTTTGTTGGATGGAT
This sequence comes from Limnothrissa miodon, assembly GCA_017657215.1. NCBI lineage: Eukaryota > Metazoa > Chordata > Actinopteri > Clupeiformes > Clupeidae > Limnothrissa > Limnothrissa miodon. Next base: position 43,139 of record JAGFZM010000074.1, read on the forward strand.
GTGTGTGTGTGTGTGTGTGTGTGTGTGTGTGTGTGTGTGTGTGTGTGATACAGTATATCTGTGTGCCTCCATGTATCTCTGGCAAATGGATAAACGTGGAGCCAGCCCTCCTGGACACATTGTTATGCCTATCAGATCAGTATGTGTGATAGTCAGACTACCGACTTTAACTCATTGTGTCTATCCATCGCCAGATTGGCTTGTGCTTCTGCCAGCAAGCGCCTCCTTTCCTGCCCCTTCACCTTTGCTTTCCTTTCTCCAATCTGATGTTCCACAGGAGCTTTGATGGCTTGGCATCAGAGGCTGACGGCTACAATCATCTAGATAAGCTGAAGGCCTCTCTCAGGGCTGCCGGGAAGAGTTTCAACCCAGACAAGTGTGTGGCAGCTGGCTATGATACTCCGATAAGACTGATCAACCGCCACAACGAGGTCTGGGTCTTTGTAGAATAAATTTATACCACTGTTGTCAACCAATTGAGTCTTCTGTCTTCTGTCAAGGTTAAGATCCTACAGGTACCCTTCCTGAAAACTTTCCTATAACTTTGAAAAAGGGATGCAATTGAGTAAATAGAGCTGGATAATCCAATAGGCACAGCAATCAATAAGGTCTAATCTAGATCTTTGTGGACTGTGTATAATGATTTTCCTGATCCAAGTGCATGCAAAAACCTGTTTTCATTCCAATTAAAATATTTATCTTGCAGTGCTAAGTATAGCACATACAAGTCAGTATGCCAGAGCTGGAAATAACAGTCTCTAGGTAAATGAGTTGTTTCCGTATTTTGGGACAAGCTGCTTTTCTACAAAGTTCAATGTGGATACCAATAAATTGCATCTCAAAATAAATGTTTCATGTTTTATTTTGGAGCCATTTATGAAACATGTAAATGAAATCCGTTGACTGTAAATTGAAACAGAAAGAAAAAAATTGCAAGCAGGTGTGGCCAAGGTGTCAGGTAGCATACAGTAGAGAGTTGTTAGATGAGAAGGCATCAGAGTTGTGTTTAAAACAAATTGCAGTTAATACAAGGGACAGGTGTGGTCAATACAGTACACCCTAATGTTTGCATAAAACACTGTGCTATTGTTTTCACCTAGTGTCTACTGTGCAGTGTGTCTTCTGACTTTGTTCTTCTAAAAATTCACTTTCTACAGTATTATTGGGCTTCTCATACAGTGGGCATGAAGACTGTTGAGCTTGCCCTACTGGTAGAACCTCCTCTCTGTGCTCATGGCATTTATTGTATAGCACCAGGCTATAAGGACAACGATATGCAGTGCACATTGATAGCCTATTTCCCAAGCCTTACCTTTGGGTCATGGCTTATTGGGTGCATTCTTTGATTTCATAATAGTAGCATAGCTATGTTTTCTGCCATGAGACTAGCAAAAATAAGTCTATAGTGGTACTACTTTTATGTATTTACTCTGTAATTGATCCCCCACTATCTTTAGCCTATCTTTAGCCTTGTTGTTGTGGTCTTACTTGCTTGTTTCATACTTTGGCAGGTGAATATTACTGTAAATCAAATTTCTTGACCCTTTCTCTCACATAGTTGTTACCCACCTCTCACATAATACTTCTTAGCTAGAAGTTGGCATTTTTGTCATTGGAAGTGTTATCACATTCAGAAGTGTAACCATTTACAAACTTTTTTTTAATCAATATTATTGAACTAATGAACTGTGCATGTGTGTGTGTTTGAGTGTGTGTGTTTGAGTGTGTGTGTGTGTGTGTGTGTTTGCATACTTTTGTTTGGTGGCACAGGGAAGGCAAGACATGTTGTTACTCCATAAACTGAGTGCTGTGTCTTCATATAGCACAGAGAGATAAAACTGGGTCAGCCCACCAGAGATTGCATGTCATTGGGACTGATCTGGAGTCAGCTTAATTAGTCTCTGGTCCCCCCCCCCCCCCCCCCCCCCCACACACACACACACACACAGAAATCTGATGAAGCTGCACTTTTGTTATGATGTGTAGTGTGGTATAGAGAGTGTATGTGGCTCCATTAGTCCACTGAATGGGACATTTGAAAAAAAAAAGTTCATTCTACTATTACTGTATGTGCACAAACAATTTCAGTAATACCCACTTATTCTCATACTGTACACACTTACCTCCATACAGGGCAGAACACTGTGCAGTTAAAGTATCCACTCACTCATTAATACTGCACTCACACATAAATACTCACATACAAACCATCTCTCTCTCTTTTTCTTAAATGACACACCCACGCACAAACACACATACACTCCCACACACACACACACAAAACTATGCTTGCAATGAAGCTGACAAACAAGACCCGTGGTATTCCAAGAATCTCTTTTAATTTCCTCCTTTGTGACCACACTGTTCCATCTGGGACATGTTATCACTGCTTTGCATTGTAATGAAAATTTCTGAGAGAGCAGGGGCTCTAAATTATGAAGAGAGATATTTTTTTCCTCCTGTACCTCAAACCTGGCTTCCCCATTTGTTTTTTGTTTGTTTGTTTAACCGGTCTCTCATGCGTTTGTTTCATGTTTAGTGTTTTCCTAATCATAACCCCTACCGTTTTCACTACACATTTTCAGTGCCCTAGAAACTACAAAGCTGATGTTCTTTGAGGTACTAAATGGCATTAAGCTGAGAAGAAAGAGTAGAAAGAGATAGCTTTTGTTATGTTAGAAGTCAACCACTAGATGGCAGCTGTTGTTTTTTTTTGCAAAATTATATTCCTTAAAAATCTACTATGGGTGCACTACAGTGCACAGATGCAAGTATGTTTCTATTTTTTTGTTTGTGTGTTTAGTTTAGTTTTTTTGTATTTTCAAAAATTTCAGCATTTTCGTCAGTCATCAGTGGGAATATCCTGTTGTCATGTGATGCAATTCCATTCAAGTAGTGTTTAATGTGCTGCATATCTCAAACAACCTTGGTATCTCTGTGACATCTGTTGACCATAATGGAACTGCACATTTCATTACAGTAATGTAGTGAATTTCTTACACTAAACTTACACTGCTTTACAGAAAGTGAAAAATAGACTAAATTGAAAAAATATGTATGTGATATAAAGAGCAAAAAAAGTATAGCTTAAAATATCTTTTGAAAAACTAGGTTAATTATTTTATGAACTTATGAATTATTTTAATATTTTGAAAAATAAAAAAGCTGTGCAGTGTGTAGGCATTGCAAGAACCAGCGACACCGACCTGTCCAAGCTAACCCACCACAGGAGCCATGTCTCTCCACAGATGCCTTAAACCCACCCGTGGGGTTTCCATGGAGACATTTCCACAGCTGCAAGCCAGACATGTTCGTCAGAAGGAATATAATTGCACACCTACCAAATGCCCACCTGTAACAATGACCAGTGTTCTTTTCCTGACTCAGTGACCCAGAGCTTCAGAATGCCTTGCTGTTGCTGTTGTTATGTTCTTAGCACGGTTTCATCTGGGCTTCAGGAGCGTTGCACAACAACAGCGAGAAAAGAGCAGGACGCTTGGACACGACAGCAGGAAAGGTATATGGGTTCACAGACATTGTGTCAACGTTGTATTCATCAAAGTTATAATACATAATATAACAACTAATTAAAAAACATAAAAACAGAGAACTGATATTGCAAAGGTCAGGCCTACATTCTTTTTTGTGACGTGTGGTGATTCTGGTGACTCACATGGGCAATCTCACTTCAGTATCAGAAATGTAGAAGTATGAAAGTAATCTTTGGTATTTGGATTGTTTTATCCAACTTCAGAATACCCAAGTGTTACATACCAAATGTTTTTTTTTAATTATTATTTATTATTGTTTAGTTTGTTGAAGTTATTTTACAGCCTGGTGAGCCAGCTTGTAGCTTCATTCAATATAGGTAATAAATTTAATATAACAAGATAAAAAAAAATTCAAACAATGTTGGAAGAGTTGCTTTGTGATGCTGGTCAGTTTCCTCCTCATAAGTTCCGAACCAACGAGCCTGTCAGAATACAATAAGTTCCTAACCAACAAGCCAGTCGGAACCTGGAACTAGGCAAAAGTTTGTCAGCCAACACATTGCTTGAAAAAATAAAAAAAACCTTGCTTTTGAGGATGTCTGACATGACATTCTACTCTTGTAGGTGATGACTAATGCTCTGCTCTGCTCTTGCCCAGATGTACTGTATAGAAGCACAATAGCATTGAATCTGGAGTGGCACACGCTGCCTGTCTGTCAGTCAGACAGTGCTCTGCATCCGAAAGGCTTGTTCTGCTGGCAGGCTTGCTATGGGGAAGCAGACTTACTCTCAGTAACTGCCAAGACAGCCGATGATGCTCGAGGAGAGATGGCAGAATTGGAGAAGATTACAGCAGGGCTGCCTGTCACCACCAGTTCCATAGCATAACCCCCTTTGCGAAGGCAATTATCTCATCTCGCAGACTTTCTTACAAAGGCAAAGTGATCATATTTTTGAGGTCATGCACAATTAGGTGTCAAATATTTGAAGCTAAGATGATGTCCGCTTTGCGGAGCAGTAGCATTTAACTAGACGAGCGCTGCCTTTAGATTGCAGACTGTTCAGCTCAATGTTAGTTTTAGTTTTACAAGAATAACAATGGTATTTTTGCAGGTACACCCAAATGTCAGCATCAACACTTTCACTCCCTCATGGTTAAATGTTACACACACACACACACACACACACACACACACACATATAGCCAGCCCTGGAGCGAGAGTCTTTTTTTCATTCTGCATTATGATATTTTTTGAATGCATTGTAGATGATGGCTCAAAGGACTGTGCAGCTCATAGCGCCTCAAGGGGGTCTCCTCCAGCCTCCTCTGATGTCTCTGCATCCTGGGTCCGTGCAGGTAACCTGCCTCTTCCTGCTCACTCCAGACCTGCACCTCAGCAGCACCACAGACTGGGCGTCTGGCATTAGCAACTGAGATGAAACCCTAGAGGTTCTACTATAGTTCACTCTAGAACTTCACTCTAGGGGTTCTAGTTTCACACTCTAGAACTTCACTCTAGGGGTTCTTGTATTACACTCTGGAATTACATTAGGTGGTCTACAGTATGTCTCACTTACTACTACTTCACTCTAGGGTTTCTAGTTTAACTCACTAACACTTTGCTCAGTTCTAGTTTTACTCACTAGAACGTCTAGAAGTTGACGAGAGTTACCACTTACTGCTCAGCTGTCAACCAGCTGGGTGTTGTTACATAGGCTATGTCTGCATGCTGTTTGCTCCATTTACCTTGATCTCATCTGATATGAGGAGTAACATCAGAGTCCCAACATTTCAGCCAATGAATTATAAATCATAGATTTTTGCATTTATTTTTTTAAATGCCAAGGATTTTCTGCAGAGTCATAAATATTTCTTTGGCTTTCATCAATGTTTAATGGCTTTTGGATTTAAAGTTATCTCCTGGCCTCTGCTTACATAAAATAGAAAATGGACAGTAATTAAGTTTTTTCTTTAACATGTACTCAATTAAAAGTCTAGGATACACTTTACATAAGTGTGTGTGTGTGTGTGTCTGTGTGTGTGTGTGTGTGTGTGTGTGTGTGTGTGTGTGTGTGTGTGT
>JAGFZM010000074.1:56850-75892 GCA_017657215.1 Limnothrissa miodon
GAGAGAGAGAGAGAGAGAGAGAGAGAGAGAGAGAGAGAGAGATTTGAGAAAGAAATGAGAAAGAAAATCAAAATTGATGGTACTGCTGTGCATAGTTAATACGTACATGACAAAAAAAAAAAAAAAAAAAAATCCAGAATCCAGAGTGGTGCTGTGAATTAGAAGAAGCAGCGGCTATGTGGCCAGCCAGGCAAGACTACAGCACCTGCACCAGCTCCCCCTGCAGGAGACACAGGTATAGCCCACGGAGAGAATAAGGGCCAATGAGCCAATGAGACCAGTCACTGATCAATATCTGCCTTAAGGCTCAGTGATCCGTAGAGAATGATACGTGAGCTATATCACGGCAGACTGAGACAGCAAGCCAGGGTTATTGCAGTTCATTAGTTTAAAAAACACACTGGTCATATCAGTTAATTTCCATATAACACTATATCAGTGTTAGATAAGATATGCAGACAGTGCTTGAGACTAATCAACAATATTACAAGAATTAGCAGTGGGAAATCATTAGCCCGAATTGTGCAATTGGTAGGCATGGGAAACCAACTAAAAAATTCTCAGAGTTTTGAAAGGATGACATCATGCAATTTGAGGAATATTATAAACAACTATTTTTAACATATTCATTGCATTGATCTCTCTTCAACTGAAGTTAGCAAGCAAGTAAACATCCTTCTGTCTCAAATGAGCAGATAAAATGATACGGGAGACAAGAATAGTCTGTGCAGATTTTGGCACCCCAGAGGACACCAGAATAGGTGGTTCATCTCTCAAGCACTTGGCACACAAGCTCACAAGGCAGTGACAGCTAGCCTCTACCACCACATCAATGTGAAGAATTATTTTTTTCCTTATGCTGTTTGCACACAGACCGCACACACACATACACACACACACACATGCACACACACATGCACAGACCTCACTAACATAGACCATAAATACACACTCACACACAAGAGAAACAATGAGAAACCTTTACAGGCAGCAAGAGGAGAAAAAAGTTAGAAAGAGAGAAATAGAATTGAGCAGAGAGTAAACTGGTTCAGCAGTAGTAAGTAGTACAGATACAGAAAGGATGCAGGGCCAGACAGCCAGTGGCATAGGGGCGACCAATAGAAATGACAAGGAAGTGAATGGAACCATTGACCATAGCATGGCTGCAAATCATATGACTAAAAAAGATCATGCACTGATCCATACAGCACTTCCTGACTGTGCACCATATCCTATTGTAGGTTGTGGCCAAGGATAATGTAAGGTTTTATATTTATATTAGCTATATAGTATTATCATAATTTTCAGAAAGTTCCGGCCCGTCAGTGATGTTATAGGCAACATCAATAGGCAACGGTCACTGACTTCTTTTTAGCATTCCGGCAAAATTGAAAAAGGAGTCCTATTTTGATCATCTGACCCATTTTGCTGAGCACCCTTCAACTGACTTTGATGGTAACAGGGTAAATCTTTTTGGAAAAAAGGAGGGGGGTGGGGGGGGCAACGAAAATGATACAGGGGCCCAAGAATAGGCTTTATAAGTTTGGGGATCTGCACTGCAAAGATGACACAGGAGGAGTCTGTCAGAAGCACTCAGGAATAGGTATTTGTTTCTCCAATTTTCCCCACACAACCCCACCATGACTGCAGGATTGAGAAGTATATTTTTTGAAGGTTTCTTGTCCTGCCAAAGCTAGACTGAGCCTTGTGTGGTTAAAACGGTGTGGGTTATAATCAAATCCTCCAAGTAGAAAACACCTCAGTGTCCTACAACAAGAAACTCAAACAGCTCAGTATTCTGCAGCTAGAAACTCTAGACAACTAATCAGTGAACATCTAGACATGAAGAGAAAGAGTCTAGTCCACCAGGTTATGCCCAGGGGGCATTTAAGAAGATGTGGAAAAAATAAGGTCAGAGATTTTAAAAAAGAAAGAAAGAAAGAAAGAAAGAAAGAAATGAGGAGGAAATCATTCTAACCTAAAGGCCCACTATGCAACATTTTTCATTTAATTAAACCGTTTCATACTGTTTAGGATGCTAAAATGAGTCATTACACGGCGAACGAACGGAGTAGAATGCGCCACCGTGGCCTGTAGACACAGCACTTGCAATGTTCAGCAGCGCGGACCGCCTCCAATAGAATGCAGTGCAATACAATGCAATACAGCGGTCTTTAGAGAGAGCTCGTGAGAGAGAAAAACAGAACGTTGCTTCGCCACTCTTTAAATTTGCCTTGGTGACATGAATGATTTTGCAAAAAATTTTTTGAGGATGATCTTTTCTGCCTTACCTGTCCTTTGCAATTACAGTAGAAAAGGTACCTTATAAAAACGTCAGCATGACAGAGTGCAAAATTTGTAAACTGACAGCTAATGCTATCTGATGGGGCACAGGAAAACAAAACTTCAATTGTCTGCCGTTTTGGACATTTACTCTACATTGAACTGGTTAACATTACAGATATGTGGTAAAAGGTTGGCTGGTTCGAACTTCATCTAAGCTATAGGCTGGGACATAGGTGGAAATTACTTTCTGATATCCATAAAGTATTCAATACATCTAACCCTTCTTTGCTGCCCGGACACCACAGCCCAATTGCCCAACTGCTCCAGGTGAGTCAAGTTCTATTCACAGTTTGCTGAGTGTGTATTCATAAAGCCTGTAAAAAGCCTTAGAAAAGCTTTTTTTTTTAGATTTTGACCGAAATAATTATTGAAAATACCTCCCTACGTGATGCATATGTCATACAACCTGCCAACTGTCACTTCAGTGCAATTGATAACGTTAGGCAACCAACAGGTCGCTCCAACAGGTGGCAGCATTGAGCGAGCAAGCATTTTTTTTCTCCTCAACAGTGCTGCTTGAAAAGTCTTCCTACAAAGCCCCTCCTCTTAACCACCCCCTCCATAACGTTAGGGCAAGGTATTTCACCATCGAGCAGCTGCACTGTATCAAGCTGTATTAACGCCCCCCTCTCTTTCGCTCACTCCCCTGTGCTCAGCCCTCCCACTGTCGTTCAGTCTCTAACATCATCTTGCCCACTAAGAACCGTGTCCAGCAAGACTCGGCACCGAGCAGACGTAACCAAATGGAGCGCTTCTTCTTTTTGCGATATCTATATTTCGCGTCATCGGGATTTGAAATTCTAAACAACCAAACTGCTTTGACGAATATCAACAGCCGCGTGTGAACACTGTCAAAAAACACCTCTTCCGTGCCTCAACTTTCCCAATCGTCCCCATCGCGCACTCACTCTTTCGCCCACCCCCGATCCCATAAACCTTTCTTTTGCACTATCCGCGCACTTCCTTGACGTTAGCCACTCTTGCTGTTAAGGTTTCGAAATGGATAGGATTGTCGTTGGCTGGATGCCTGAGTCTGCCGGGGTCCGGAGTTGCCCGCTTCAAGTGATGCTCAGCCAGAGGAAGATCAAAGCGAGGAGGAAAAGGCGAAAGGAGTTGTTCCTTGGACAGATGTGCTTCATGGGGCTTTTGCTCATGGTGGTGTCCGGTTTGTCGCATGTTGCCGAGAGCGCAGGTGAGTCCATACGCACAGCCAAATGTCAAGGTTGCCTGTTAGCCTGTCTTACGAAGTGTAACATAAAGTTCAAACTACAATTATTGTTTTTTTATGTGGTAACAAGAACACAATGACGACACATGCCAAGGGTCAGCATGCATTTTGTTGTTTTGTATAGGCTATCTACACGAGTTTCGCGCATTGGTCCGTATGTTCAGTTTTAGGTCCTTATATTTTGACGCCAGGTAATTTGACAGGAGACAACATAGACTTGTTTGATGAAGACCACATTCAGTGTCAGTCTTCAGTTTAAAATCTGCTCAACTGCTGTCACTAATATTCCAATTATAAGATAAGTGTTCTAAGCAAACTCATTTAATAATTTATGATTTTTTCATTATTTAACGAGTGAAATAGTGGCTTTAGTCCTAATCTGCCTAATCTGTTGAAATTTAGTTTTAATATTATTCTAGCACTAAATTATATATATATATATATATATATATATATATATATATATATATATATGTATATATATGTGTGTGTGTGTGTGTGTGTGTCTGTCTGTCTGTCTGTCTGTCTGTCTGTCTGTCTGTCTGTCTGTCTGTATGTATGTATACGCTGGTAACTTGGTTGTCATTTTTAACCCTTGTGTGATCCACACTCAGATCACCACACAGCTTACTGCAAAAGGTTAAAAGGTTGTGCTCGCACACACTAATGTACATTTCTTTTTTGAATACCAGATTAGCAGATTGCATAACATATGCTAAGTTATATGCCCTAGAACTTTCAAAACAAATGTGAGGTCTGCAAATGACAAAACAAATTGTTTTAGAAAAAATGGATTGATGTTTGAAACCGTATTATTTCTCTTTAGACAAGATCGTCTGGATAGACAAAATGATGTGGTGATACCTGTTTAAGCTGTGTCTAAGTCTTTTCTCTTTGTTCTAGTGTACCTCTTTTAGTTCAAGGAGGAAGAAAGATAAAACAGAGGAAGAGAGATAAAAGGAGGAAGAGAGATAGTGGGAAGTCCAAATTAGTCTGTGTTGAACTTTATAATAAATCCTGAGTGTTGTTTTTTTTTTTCCCTGTTGGTGTCGCTTAACGTTATCAGTAGGGACCTCCTTATTTGGGCAAAACAAGTGGACAGGTGAGGTCAGAAGAAAGGATAGACATCCCTAAACAAACACATTTTTTGTTTGTTTACCTAAGAGAGAGAGTTTGTGTTTACCTGATAAAAAAGGAGGGAAAAAACACAAGATGGCGGGTGGCTGGAAAGGAGATGGGATTCCCTCTGGAGTAACAAGTTCGAGGAAAACCTCCCTCCACTTTGCTGAGGTGAGGGTTTAAGCAACAACACTGTGGTTCCCTACAGCAGCTCGTTTTCTCTGTGTGTGTGTGTGTGTGTGTACAGTGGATAGAGACAGATATCTCATTTATCATCTGCCCCGGCCCATTTTTTGCACACAGTTGCCGAGAAGCAGAACACTTCATTATTTTAGCCAGTTTTACACAGCACTGTGCCAGATCGGTGACAGCAAGCCATTCCCAGATGGATGGCCTTTTCAGCTTTATTCTCCGTCGAACAAATAAATGGGGGTTTGGATCGACAATGTATTCTCTGAGCACAGGAATGGGCAGTCACCAGCCACAGGGTTTAATTGAGGCACCAAGTGTCTTTTAATTTAGGTTGATTTATGTCTGGAGCATTATAAACTACCACGGCTTCTTTGAGTCTGGGAGACATGCTAGCTGGGAGTAAGATTATAATGTGTTGATCCATAGGGTCATTCACATTGCGGAGGGAGTTCCATCCCCCCTCGTGCTGGCTTCTGCCACGACTAAACAATCTACAGTTCTCTGCAAAGAGGACAAAACGGGCAGATGGAAAATCCACATTAGAGGCTCAGGAGTCTATGCAGTGCCAGTGTGATAGAGACTCAAAAGACTTTACAGACTGACGAGTTTTTGCAGCAGTACTATTTTGACCTACTAGGAACAGGTTGATGGTGCTGCTGCTGGCTGGCTCAGATGAGCAGGAGATGTGTTTGCATTCTTTCACTCTGTTTCCCTGTAGTCACAGTCCTATTTACCTGCTCCCGAACACATTGACTTCACCTTGACTTCACGGGTATTTAGTGGCAGAACAGTTCGGATACAGCTCTTTGCTGTGATAACACGGCAGGAAGGCAAACACTCCTGCAAGATTTTTACAAGCAGAGTCAATCTGCCTTGCCACTAATCAGTCTGTGCGTTTTGTGCTTGCTTCTGCTAAAAACCCTTCCTATCTAGCTGAAAGCATGCCATGGTCAGCGCACCATTGCCATGGTTGGTCCTGGCATTACCATGCATGTAAATACATTCCATATTTATACATTGTGTTGAAGTAATTTGACTACATCTCTCATGGAAAGCATATGAGTGGTTGGCATTAATAATGGAAATTCAAAATGGGAACACAAAATCCCTCTGAGAAAAAAACAAATAGAAGATGGATTCTTTTATGGATGTATGAAACAGTCATTTTTTACGCCTCATAAAATTCTGAGCCCAGTAAAATCAGTTTATACCTATGATTACAATCAGTATTTATTACCATAATTGCCTATATCCTGCTGTCAGACTGTAGTCAGGAGTGAAACAGAGGGGATGCAAAAGGATGCGAGATGTGAAATGACATGCACAGTTAAAGCGGAGCAATGCAGCATTACAGACATGGACAATGCATGAGTGCATGTGTGTGCATGAAATGGGTTCATATTTTACCACAAAGGTTACTGCCCAATGACCATTAACAATCATCAGTTTTTGTCTGAGCAAAACAAAGAATGCTCAAAGTGTCCACCTCAAATTTGTGATCGCAGCTAGGCTAAAAAGGGGGGGCAGAGGAGGAATGGGCCGGAGATCCACTGGGAGGTTTGGGCTGCCAGTGGGTGTGAGTTCACAGTATTCAGTGAGGCATGACAAAGGACACTGGCAATGGATTTCTTCCATTAGTGATATGTGATATGTAGGCTGATTGTATGCGATTATCTGTTTGATGAACCATCTTTATTGTCAACAGCTAAATTTGAATATTTTTTATATTTATGTAAGACAATTTTGCCATCTCTCTCTGTCTGTCTGTCTGTCTGACTGTGTGAATATGTCTATGTGAGTGTGTGTGTGTGTGTGTGTGAATGTGTGTGTGTTTGTGTGTGTGTGTGTGTGCATTCATGTTCTCATATACCTCAGCTTGTGCAAGAGTTGAATTAGAAAGCTCCCCTCAGGAATAAGGGTATGAGATGGAGAAAGTTAACCAGAGGTCAGTTGGTCAGCATGCAGAGGAATATTAACCTGTCTCTGTAATTACACCTTGGAGTATTTTTGTCCCAGTTCCCCTTAAATAGAGTCCGTCCAATTAATCAAGGAGCTTTTGGTGAAGCCCAGGCCTGTTCCCGCACCCATGAAGCACTGGAGGTGGGACGGACCGTGTGTCCGGGGGATACATTAGGATCCCACTGGTATATGATGGGGTGAGGAAGGAAAAGAGAGAGAGAGAGAGAGAGAGAGAGAGAGAGAGAGAGAGAGAGAAGGATGGGTAAGACTTGCTTACACTGGTGCCTCTTTCTTCCAGGGCTGGCCGCAGCCTGTCTTAACTAGACGCATGGATTACAATCCATTGTGGCCGCCATGATGTTAAAGAAAGAAAGGAATAGGGGGATAGAGAGAGAAGGGTGAGGAAGGAGGGAAGTGAGAGGAAGGTCATTAATTCAGAGGAGGAGAGGCTGCCCTATATACCTTTCCTCTCCTCTGTATATAGCCCACCCTAAATGTCCTCATTAGGTGTGTGTGATTTATGACATGCCAACACCCCCCCATCCACTCACACACACACACACACACACACACACACATATGCACACACACACACACACATATGCACATGCACACACACACACACATGCACGCAGATACACACACTTCATACACAGACATCCCAGAGAGAGAGAGAGAGAGAGAGGGAAAAGGGGGTATGAAGAGGAGAATCAAGCCCACAAGCTATGCATGATTGCTTTGGCTTTATGAAGTCGGATAAAGCCGTTGAAATGCTCTCGGAGCAGCGATGGAGGTTTGCCCTCGTGAAGTAAATCAAACGCAACCCCGCTCTGACCCAGCTCTGCTGGAGGAGACTGCGTCAGGCAGAGGGCGCGAGGGCAAAGGGGGCTGGACTCGAACCAGACAGAAGCCTGGAATGGGAAGCATAGACACAGAGAGCTGTCCATCTCAGCTACTCTTGTACAGATTCCAAGTTGACAGTGCACCATAGTACACTCAGACTAAAACACAAACTGGCGTTCGTTTTATGCATCTGCCCGTTTATGCAACTGCCTGTCCGTTTCATGCATCCCATCCGCATTCCAATCTACTGACACTGAACAACCTGGTCAGGTGCTATTGACAACTGTAGTCACCCATTGGCATTAAAGATGAGAGGACGTTTCAACCTCACACTGCTGATTCTTGTTGTATGGTGGCATTTTGCAAAGTCTTTCGTTAGCTATGACGACTATAGAAATCAAATCCTTTTTCCTTTAAGAGCCTGTTCGGTTTGGGGCAAAATTGAAAGTGGGCTTTTGCCATTTATTTCTACTCTAACTGCAAAGCTTCACAATGTCAAGACCTACATGTATTCATTGACATTGATATTTTATAACAGGGGTTGTCACTGAGTTTGTTTCCTGCACTGAGGTGATGCAGTATGTATAGATATATATTATATACATCAGACTGATTGCATTCACATACTGCAGAGACATATTGCACATATTAATATCACTGTATGATTTAGACGCCTTCCTTTTTTATATTACCAGTGCTAACAGGGTCAAAGCATGCACTGTAATAAGTAGGGCAGAGGAACTAATTAGCCCTTTTTTAGTAGCGTCAGTGGATATTACTCTGCATGTTTGTGGTTGAAAAGAAGCAGAAAGGATATTGCTGTCAGGGCTGTGAGGAATGATGACGCATGATTTTTTTTTTTCAGGTTGTCAGCATCAGCTTGTTAAACTGTATTTACCAAAGCTTTTTTTCAAGGGTGCATGTTGGGGGGTGTGGTAGTGAGTGCATACACACACACACACACACACACACACACACACTCATGCACACACACACACACACACACACAAATATACTTGAGATATTAAAATCTGTGACGGGAGAATAATGAGTTTTAAACCTCTAATCTTCTGACTGCTGCTGCCTTTATGTAAGCAGTTCTTTGATAGACTGTCTGATTGCATAAAGCCACAATCAAAACTCATTTGAGGCTGGGGTAGGGTTTTATAACCAAACCTGAGAATGAGAGCTGTGCTGTGCTCAGACCTAGTACGTCCGCGGGGGATGGAAGCTCCCCTTCTTTTCTTGAAGTGTGGAGCTTTCTCATTCTATTTTTTTTTTGTTACTTTCAAAAAGGTCAGGAGGGTTCAGTCTGGCAAATTAGTAATAAAAAAATGGTACATCCCTGAAAACCAAGTCCTTAGTGGCAAATGTGGGACAACAGGCCATTACACAGGCTGCAAAATTTTGGTTGTCTTCTTTTTGCGGATAATTAGCAAGGTTTGCTTTGAGCAGAATCACAAGCTTGTTAGTGCGCTTTGCTGGGCTGCCATCTCTCTCTCCGTCTGTTGTATTGTGAACTTGGATTTGTCTTGTGTTATGCAGACACCTCTGATATATCTGTGTGTGTGTTTGTGTGTGTGTGTTGTTTTGTGCAGTGTTTTGAGTGGGTAACCAAAGTCACTTTGTGAAGAAAAAAAAGTCATTTTTTTGTCACAGGTCTGGAAGCCTGGAAGAAGTTATTGTCCGTGCACTTGTACTCGCTTGAGAAACAAGTCCAGCTGGTGTATCTTTTTCACCTTTTTCGCCTTTCTGTGGTATTTGGTCCCTTGCTTAAGCAAGCTGACATCATTTTGATTATTTTGGCACAGCTAATTTGATTACGGTATTTGCCAAAAGCACTGTAATCATTGCTCGCGCTGTGTCCACAGCAACTCCTTAAATGGAGTGACCCACCGTCTAACGGTGCTTCAAGTTGACTTGTTTGCTCTAACCAAAGCGCTGATTTATGTCAGGAATCTGTATTTTGGGCCAACCCTGGATCTTTTCCTGTGTCGCATGATGAAAGAGTTTGAGCAGGAGGACTGGAGGGGCACCTCTGACAATCACGACCCAGAGGTTAGTCACTCCCGCTGGGATAGCCCGTCCAGCCCCACGGCCCTGGAGTGATCCCCCCAGCTTTCCGATGGCTCTGATGGCATGACTTTCTGTCGTCCAAGTTGACAGCTCGCACTCACAGCGGGCGACGTGCCGCCACCAGGCGCTAATGAGGTTATTAAGATGCCTGTCACGTTCGGAAATGACCAATTACTGATACTCCACTCACGCAATTTATAAATAGATGCTATTGATCTTCACGTGAACCCGAAGAGATATGATCAAGAGGCCCCGAGAGCAAAGTCATTAACCCCTCGAAAGCTGTAACAATGTCCATTCACTGTGCATTTACTCTAATTCTAGTCAAACCTAACAGCTTTGTTCAGCTGGTTTTACATCCTATTGATTTTATTGATTTTGGAGGGAGATAGCGTAGACTTTGCTGCTGACGTCAACCGCTGGGAGAGGCCGTGTGCTGTGCTCACCTGATTTTAGTTTCCCACTGAATCAGTGGACCGGCCTCTCTGGGTCCACACAGCACCTGGTCTCTTCTCCTTTAATCTAGTCCCTTTCCCATCCAGTGTCCCAGCACCCCTTTGCTAATGAAGATGAACTAGGTGATTAACGTTTGGCAGCACGGGATGGATGTCGGAGGCTAAATTTAACGCACCGCTGACAGTATGGGGGTGAGACTAGAGGGGCCTCACTGGTACTGGTGGTGTGGGTGTGGGTGGATGGGGGTCTGTTCTGCTGGTGATTCCCCTCCATGCTCCATTATCTCCCATGTGCAAACTGGGACATCCTAGCACATATGTTTCACACACGTCTCGTGTTGGGCCATTGCTTCTCTATAGCCTACTTCTACATCGTGTGGGTTGCACACGAAATCCCCTTGACTATTTGCTGTGACCTCATAGCCATGAGCAGGCATCATTAGTTGAGTGTCATGTGTGAAAGGGAGATGAAGTGTGTGGATGTAAGACTTGCTTCCAGTGCACTGTATCATATGGGTGTCTGTCTACTGCTTTAACTCGCTAACAAACCTTTAAAAAAGAATGAACACAGTGCGTTAGGCATTTCAATATTTTAACTAGCTAGCTACTATATCTATTTAATACAATAATACTCACTATAGTTTCTAATATTACGAATACTTTCTGCCTTCACCATATTTCTGATTACAGTAGACCTAAACACACTGACAGAATTATAGAGAAGAGAGGAAGAAACACTACAGGTGTCAGTCATCTGTACATCTACTTATGTGTGGTTTTGAGTTTTGAGTATTCTGCATTAGGCCTGAAATATATTTAGTTTAGGTCACTGAGTTACTGTTATTGTAGATACTATTAATGCAGATGCACCATTGAGGTGTATGTTTGGACCTGTAGGCCATACCACCTACCACTGCTTGATGTGTGCCTTCAGTATGAGTGAGTTGAAGTTAAAAATGTGACTTTCCACAAACCTGTGCGTTAGAAAAATAATTACATTAGCATTACATTTCAATTATAATGGGTAGGAGACGTTATAAAAAGTCTTAAATCAAATGTACATTTAACTTTGTATGTTTTAGTTTAAATTCTGTATGATTTATCAGTAAAGGACAAGAGAGTAAATTCATTACTTTGAATATTTGTAGAGCATGCAGGGGAGGTGAGCTTAAATTTCCAGCAGCACTGAATCAACATGCTAATGCTGTTTAAGAAAAAGCCCATTAACTACCTGTTATCTAAGATGGGAAATCTGTGCAATTCATCAAGCAGAGATTTTGCTTTGCAGGGCTCTCTGCCTGCTACTGCCTTTGTTTAGAGTCTTGCATCATTGGTCCTCTGTCATCTGAGCTGTTGTCAGATCTCCATAGTAACCCCCCCCCCCCCTCACCCCACACACACATACACACACATTCACAGACACAGTTCCTGTGCACATTTAAGTGTGTGTGTGTGTGTGTGTGTACACTGAACATCTTTGCATCATTGCACAGGTAATGCCGTTACAACACAACGTCAGAAACTCACAAGATGTCTGCAGTAGATTTGAAATCCCTAGGCATGAATGCATGCACAGTTAGGAGAGAGGAAGAAATAAAAAAGAGATGAAGGGAGAAAGCAGTCACTGGCACCCTCTCTCTCTCTCTCTCTCTCTTTCTTTCTTTCTTTCTCTCTCTCTCTCTCTCTCACTCTCAACATGCTGTAGCGCGCGGGGGCAGTGCTGCATGCCTAATTGGACACATGTCTTGGAGCAGGGGCTGTCTCCGTCACTCTTGCCACAGAGGAGAAGGAGGGAGCGAGGGAGGAGAGGCGGAAAGCAAGACAGAGACTAGTTGTGGGGGGGCTTTTAGTCATTACTATACTGTAGCTCTGTCCTCAGGTCAACTGTTCTGGGTCTGACGCCAGGGAGTACTCATGACACACAGGCGTGCAGATTTCTTTCTGGGAAATACAGGGAGGGCACACAGGCACATACGCAGCAAACATGTACATTTACAAATATAATGACAGCAGTCATTCTCTCGCACACACACACATGACAGCAGTCATTCTCTATCACACACAAGCACACAAACACTCTCTCTCTCTCTCTCTGTCTCTCTCTCTCCCTATCTCTCTGTCTCTCTATCTCTTTCTCTCTCTCACGCACGCACACACACACACACACACACACACAGGCAAAAGTATGTGAAAAAGGTAATACCGTTGTCTTCTTGGCTCTGTCATGATGGATACTCAGTAGGAGCACACAGTGTCACAATATTATTTGCAACAGTGGTGCACCACGAGGGCCTTTAAACAATAACCGCCTCAGTCTGGATGGATGACTGTCACAAGCCTGTCAAGATGTCAGCAGACCTGTTCCTGCAACGGCGGCTTCAGTTCAGTGTCAGGGGAGAGTGTGGATGGGAACAGGCAAGGTGAGAATCACCAAGCCCATTTTGGACGTTAACCTGAAATAAATAGTTTGAGTGATTCTGTGGATTTATCGCCTCAGTGCAAGCTGCAAGATACATAATATTAGATGTATTGCATGTCTTGGATGCTTTCACCTGATGTTAAAATTGCATAAATTGGAAAACCAGCGTTTTCTTCACCTCTTATCAGGGCCATGCAGAAACAACGTGAACACAAATATAAATGTTTGCAATAGTGTAGCCTAGTCAGTGTAGCCTAATCATTTGGAATTATTCTTTTGATTATTTTACTGATTGAGTACCTATTTAATAAAAGGCCAGAATTAGGGTTTCCTAATGTGTGTTCCTAAACCCAAAAACATACCCTTGTACTGTTATATTAAAGGCAGAACATTAAACTGTACTTAGAGTTCTTAATTAAAGACACAGACTAAGATTAAGGGTTATTTGACAAAAAATGTATCTGTTGTTGACTGTTCAATTAATTCTTGCCACTCTACTCTGAATAGAAATGACCTACAGTACAGAACATGCATTAGGTTTAAGTTTAGATTATTTGTTGCCTTTGCTCACTAAACATTGGGCTTTGACTGTTCTGCATTGGCAATACTCTTATTTGTTGCTTACACAGTGGTAAGAATTTGGGTCAGTTGTCTTTAGTGATTATTGTCCCAAAGAAATTGAAGTTGTTTAGAGAATACTACATTAAATTCTTTTGTGATCCTAAAATTATGTGAAGCACATGATAGCTGTTGTCTCCTCTGTCTACAAGTGAGCACTGGAAGCTGAGAGAGAAAGAGAGAGAGAGAGAGATGGATAGAGAGAGACGAGGAGAGAGAGAGAGAGAGAGAGAAGAAGAGATGGATAGAGTGACGAAGAGTGAGAGATGGAGATTTTGGTATTGATGTCATCATCCCTGGGTGCACGTCACAGATATGTTTTTCTTTATCTGCTGCAAGGGGGATGGTAATTGTGTTTCTTCTGCCTTTCTGCCTCGGACATAAATAGATGTGCTATTTTTAGCTCCCTGGAACCCGAGTGGGGTGGAGGGGGAGGTGGAGGTACAGGGGGTAGGTTGTAGGGGTGGGAGCTAGATTGTGTGTGTGTGTTGGGGGGGAGGGGCAGGAGCAGCAGAAGAAATGAAGGCCTTTGCATGACGGTCTGATGAGGAGAGCGGGGATGAGGTGGCATGGGAGTGTGTGTGTGTGTGTGTGTGTGTGTGTGTGTGCTGAGCTATGGAGAGGCGCTCGAGGACACAGTGACCCAGATGGCAGCGCTGCCAGAACAATCCTCCACTCCTGAGATGCTGCTGCCTTGGAGAGGCTGGGGCTCACACCATGCGGCGCGGTGGTCACAGCCGGCATGGCATCACCCAGCCCAGGCCAGGGCGCTCGCTACGCTGAGCACCACAGCGCCCAGTGCCAAGGCCCAAGCGCCGCGCAACAGACGGCCCTCATGAATATTCCCAGACGAGAATGACACCGCAGCGCCTGTCACTGCTGTTACAGGAATTGGAAGTTTGTTTGTGCGTGTGTGTGTGTGAGAGAGAGTGTGAGTGTGTTTGTGTGTGTGACTGTGAGAGAGTGTGTGTGTGTGTGTGTGTGTGTGTGTGTATGTGTGTGTAAATGTGTGAGATTTTAACGCTGTTTAAAATATTCTGGACTGCCGGTGTCCTTGCGAGTTGCATGTGAATAGAGGGGACCTGACACGATGCTTCACTCCATGTTAAATGTGAGTGTGAAGTGTGTTATCTAATCTCAAGACCGAGGCCAATGTTTGGCCAAATAGTGGCGGTACGCTAATAGCTGATCAGCAGCATCCTCAGTGAAATGGTACTTTTTGAAATGTTATAGTGACATTATGAATTAGTTTATCAAGACTACGCTAGCCCTCTGTGGGATTTCTTTATACCCTGTTTTTTTTTTTTTAACTCAAAATTCAAAGGAAAGAATGATGCAAACTCATAGTGAGGTGTTGGCTATTCAAAACGAAGAACTTAACAATGACCATTAATAGTCACTCACTCAAAGTGGATTTCTCTCCTTTATTTGTGATGTTCTTTTACACTCAACAACTGGACATAATTAGAACTGATAACAGTACATCTTTACTACTTGAAGGGTTTGGACACAGATGAAGTCAAAAGAGGTTTATTTACATAAGTTAATTCACATAGTCTACATTTATTATCAGTACAACAAGGGCTCATTTTATAAAGAGAGTCAGGAAATGCCTGACCACTTAGAAATGTGTTATTAAATTGGAATGGTATCAAATGTAATTACTCTCTGTTGCATAAGTAGATTGATTTAACATTGCATAAGTTACATAAGTCAAATTATAACACTTGTTTTTGCACCGAACACCCCGAATTTTTCACTGAAGCCTCACTGCAGAGAATATAATGAGCTCACCTGAAAACAAATTGTATTCATGAGTATATACCAGGAAGCATTAGCTCCAGATATTTTTCATATGAATGTCACGGTGACATTTTCTGCCAGAAACATTTTGACACGCTGACACATGCTGATATGGTTGAGACATCAGACACATTCAAACATGGCTGTTTTTGCATTCATTAGCCATTTTCTGATCCCTCAATAAGTTAGATAGGTCAGAGGGTTTTTTCATGACTAAATTTGTGGAATTAGATATCAAAGCCTCCCGCCCTAATAAGTGTTTGAGTGTAGCTGTGGGTGCCGAGTTTTCACTCCACTTGCTCTTTCATTGCTGCCTTTCTGTTTGATTGGCATGTATGTGCCTTGTTTGTGTCTGTTCCAGGGTACCGCACAGACAGCCGTGGGCCCAAAGCTGTTCCAGGGTGGGAGAGCCGTCGGCTACTGCAAGACTATGAAGAAACCTACACGTACATACCAGATTTGACCGATTCCACGGAGCGACCGCCCAAAAACTGCACCGAGCCAGGTAGGCTAAGGCGTTGTGTGTGTTTGTGTGTGTGTTTTTTTTTTTTTGTGTGTGTGTGTGTGTGTGTGTGATTATGTTTGTATTTAGTCTTAAGTGAGTTGTCATTGGTAATCAACCCTAACTGAAACCCTTTCAGGGTAAAAAGGAGAAAAGCCTGTGGCTTTAAGTGTGATAGCAGCTGGCTAGATGGAGCCTAATGAACTCATTCTACGTATTATATATGAATCTCTTAGACCTATATGTGCTCAGTCTATATGATTACGTATCTAGTGACCCTATCTAGTGCTGAAGTGAGCAGTGAACTGATAAGTCAATGCATGATATATTCCATATAAATAAAATGCTAATAAAATTAGCATCTTTTCTACTTTTTCTTGAGCAATTTTCGGACTCACATTCTCATTGCCGTCATATTTGTTTGCACATTACTTTTTTATTTGTTATTTGTTTTTTATTTGGAGCTGTGGTGGTGATCCGCTGACATTATCTTTCTACTGTAATCTCGTTATCTGGATTGCACTGCTCCCTGTTCCTCTGCTCTAGCTATGACAATGGCCTTATTAAGGCTAATTGATAGGGAGGAAGACTATGGAGCAGAAGGCTAACACTTGTCGATGGAGAGAGAAGATTGATTATCTCACCCCTCCACACACACACACACACACACACACACACACACACACAAATTCCTTAAAGCTTTAAGGCATAAAGTGCTGACCTAAATGTCCCTGTTACAATTCACATTCTACCCAACAGTTGATATCATGGAATCTGTAAACGGCCCCTTATTCCATGGCTTATCTCTGCTGTATTACATTTATCTAGTGGGAACACAGAGCCCTGGTGCACTGGTGGGGAGTGGTGCACTCTTCAGTGGCTCAGACTGACCACTTCACACTAGAGGAAAGCAGGGAGCCACTCCTGCCTTTGGGAGTTTCCCGTGAATGTGTTGGGTCGAGGGAACGAAAAAAAGCCCCGATGTGTCAGATGGATTGTTTACACAAAGAAGCCCAAATTCCTGTGCGCTGTACACAGGGGCTGGGGCTGGTGTAGTTGTTTTCCATGGCTGGGCTTGTGCAAGCCTTTCCAAGTGGGGTTCTGGTGTTTTAGGAGGCTGCGCTCCGTGCCAAACATGCTCTTGATCTCGTAGTTAAAAAAAAAAAGAAAAAGAAAAAAAAGATGCCCAGGGAAGGAGCCCAGATGCCCGCGTCCGCTCCCCCCACCCCCAAGCCTGGCGCCTTGGCGATGGTTCTGGGTTTCCTTGGTCTGTTCTCTCTCTCTCTCTCTCTCTCTCTCTCTCTCTCTTTCTCTCTCTCTCTATCTCTGTTTGCATGTCTGTGTGAGTGTTATGTGTGTGTGTGTGTGTGTTTGTGTGTTGAATGTGTCTTGCAATCATTGTCTATCAAAGTGCTATTTACTAACATACTTAATGGCTCATCTTTTGTTCGTCGGCCCATCTGAAGAAGTTATATTTAGAAAGAAAAATACTTAATGGCTTGTTTCCGCTTAATTATGCTCTCTGTCATGAAATGCTGTAATTATTTTAATTTGGATTATTCTTGCTCTCATGCACAACGGAATATTTTCTCTCCCTCTCTCAATTTCTCAGTGTGCTTCTCATCACCCTTCTGTTTGACATAGGTAAAACAGAATATAATTTGTTAATTCATTACTTTCAGTCTGGTTGTACAAACACGCTTGCTCATCTCCAAAAAGAGCTTGAGTTGCCTAATTCAAAATGCTGATGTTCACAGATGTAAATTATTGCCAAGAGCATTGTATTTGATCGATGTGATCTGGGCAGAGTGCTGGCGGTGGATGTGGGGGGGGTGCCTGTTAAGAACACTTCACCTCTGACCTTACAGCGAAAACAGCGATCTGGAGTATCTGTTAGCAGTAATTCTGGTTGTTCATTAGCTATTAGCTTTCTTGGAGGTCATTGTGACTGTGATCACAGGAAAACACATGTGCACTTGCGATATCTCTCTCTCTCTCACACACACACACAGACACACACACACACACACACACACACACACACACAGGTACTCTGGCTGTTTTTTCTTACTCTGCCTTTTTTTCCTCCATTTGCTGCTTATTTCACTTGTGACCTTTTTGAGTGGTGCCATTTCCTGACACAAAGGACCAGGTTTCCTTTGTCCCTGTGGAGATGAGCAGACATTTGTGCTTGCTAGAAGGAACGGTAGAATATGCAGAAAAGGCAACATGCTTGTCTATTCTTCCATTGTCTCCACAGTCTTTCCCTTTTTCTCCTTTAGCGTCAAAATAGGTCCATTCTATTTTAGTTTAAACCCACGTTTGACAGCCCTCGTTTTCAGACATTGCTAACATTTTGTTGTTATGTACATGTGTCACACCTCTCCCACACCTTTCTTTGGCATAGACACAAACACATGGGAGTGCTAATCTTTGCTAATCTCTAACTTCCACAGTGCGTTCTAATTGCTTCTGCCTCCTACACCTCCTACACCTGATTTTAAAAATTGCTGCCATGTTTTTACTGTACGTCACCACTCAGAACACATTTCAGGCCATTATTTTACTGTGGACACCTCAAGGGGACTGAGGTTTCATTCAAGGGATTATGAGTGAATCCTCTCCTATAGCCCTGTTGTGGCACAGTGCCGATTGTGGTAGGTAGAATTTGGTGCAACATACATACTGTAGATCACATAGCCAAATGACAACCAGTGCTAAATGATCAGGGCAGTTTGGTTTCCTTGTTTCCGCATTAGTCATCAAGTTGTCATTCTAATGCACTCGGTAGCCTCAGAGAGCTGATAGGGGCTGATTGACTCTGGATTTGGAAGAACTGACACCGTTTCTTCTTGTATGATAGAGAAATGTGACGTGTGCATCGCTGACATGGCGAGATAAGGATATAGAGGCGCTTGGCCGAAAGGTTAGGCTGTCAGGCTGTACACTAGGTGTGTCTGTGTGTGTGTATGTAGAGAAAGAGAGAGAAATCTAATGGGCCTCTGTTGGAATGCCAAAAATTGAATAAAATACAATGAAATACAATGTGTCCATCTCTGTCTTTTTCCTTACCTCTTTCTCTCTCTCTTTCTCTCTTTCTCTCTCTTTCTCTCTATCTCTCTCAGTTAATCAGACACCTGCTTTGTCTTGTCCTTTTTGGCATGGTTCAGCCAGTTTGCGTTTGCCCAGCCTGGCTGTAAATTTGACGTTCTACATCCGAGACGCACTGAAAGGGTTTGTAACGTCGATAAGTCCTAGCAGCCCCTTAGTCACATCTGCCTGGCGTGTGGGTGAGCCTAGCCCTGATCAGTATTTAAATAGCCAGCTGTTGTTTACTCTGCTCCACTCTAGATATTTATACAATGCTGTGAACATGGGAAACAAGATTGTGTGATGCCTGGGTAAACGCAGTTTTGTTACACTCACACGCGCACATGCACACATGCACACACACACACACACACACACACACACACACACAC
>JAGFZM010000074.1:107197-143155 GCA_017657215.1 Limnothrissa miodon
ACACACACACACACACACACACACATACACACACTTACTCACACACACACACACACACACACACACACATAAAGAGCACAGCCTTCCTGATTGTTATTATATCTATCATGTGTGTGGTGGGTTGTTTGTCCCCCAGGAGTGATTGCTTTTCTGCTGATTGGCCCCTTTAAAGTTTCTGGCGGCGGCTGGTCAGCTTAGCTCAGGTGCCGCTGCCGCGGTCGGACCGATTCTGCTCCCATGTGACCCTGGCCCGATCCTCTCCAGCCCCAGATTCGCTGGCGGCACTCACTCACACCGTGACGTCATGCCAACAGGCTCCGAGTGCGGGAACGAGTGCGATTTTAACACTCCAGCAAGCTCACAGCTGATGCTTGCTTTCTCGCTCACACACACAGACACACACACACAGACACACACACACTCTCTCTCTTTCCCTCTCGCTCACTCACTCATTCTCTCTGTATTTTCTTCTCCTTGTCTGTCTTTCAATGTCTGTCTGGCTGACTTGTTCTGTCTGTCTGTCTCTCTCTCTCTCCACTCTCCAAGTCTTTTTTCCTCGCGCCTTGTCTATCTTTCTTTCTCTTTCTCTCTCTCTCTCTCTCTCTCTCTCTCTCTCTCTCTCACTTGCTGGCTCTCTCTACTTTCTCTCTCTATCTCTCTTCCTCCCTCCCTCTCTCCCTCCCTTTCTGGGTGCAATCTCTCTCTCTGTCTCTCTCTCCCTCCATGCTCACTGGCTTGTGCACAATGGCCTTTCTGAGTGCTGGAGTGGAAGAGGGAAGCAGCAGGCTCCGTGCACTCTCTTCTCTGGACTCTCTACTGCTGGCTCTCGGCTCTGCTGCTCTGATGCTCTGATGCTCTGATGCTCTGATGCTCGACTAGAGCGCTCCTGGTCAGGGTGCCTCCTGTCCACAGCACACTGCAACCCAGATGCAGGAGTTTAAAAAAAGCAGAAACAAACACAAAACAGAATACGCAGAACACTACAAGAGCAGATGGGCTGCCATCGAAAGATGTGAACAGACACACACACACACACACACACACACACACACACACACACACACATATCACACACAAACACACACATACAGACAACTTCCACATACATTCATCCACATACAGAAGCTTCCCCCAAATTCATGTTCAGTTGCCTATTTGGCTAAAGTGTTGGAACGCTGGTGTCAATAATAACAAACTACATGTAATATAACAACTCAGAGTACTCAAACTACATGTAATATAACAACTCAGAGTACTCAGATGCAAATATTCTCTCACCTGGTGTCTATTGTACAGTACTGTGGGAAGCAGTATTGTTATTATACTATTAGTAGAGTATGTAGATGGCTTTCATAAGCAGTTGTGAAACAAGGCTATTGTGGTGTGGGGCAATAATCTTATGGTGAGGCGGTGAAGATATTAAAGCATCGGGAAGATGATTACTGCTATCGCAGTAGTACTGCTGCTAGTGAGTGTTTTCAGTGTTTCATTAAAGCTAAGATGAATCAGGGAGCCGTGATGGGCATCCTCCAGAGAGGACAAGGCTTGATTCATGTAGACCTCAAATTAGAAGGCACTTGAGAGGGCAAAAGAGGCGCTCTTCTGGCCATGTGCAGGATGGTCCGTGTGTGTGTGTGTGTGTGTTTTGGGTGTGTTTGAGAGGATGTGTCTGTGTTTACTTTTGTGGTTAAGCACACCTGTCTCATAGTGTTTGTGTATGTGTGTTAGAGAGAGTGTTTGCCTGTGTGTGTGTGTGTGTGTGTACGTGTGTGTGTGTGTGTTTCATGTGTGTTTTTTGGGGGGGTGTTTACTTTTGGGGTCTGTGTTTACTTTTGTGTTTAAGCACACCTGCTTCATAGTATGTGTGTGTGTGTGTGCGTGTGTGTGTGTGCGCGCGCACGTGCATGTTTGTGTTTGGGTGTGCATGTTTGTGCATTTATGTGGTATGCGTGCAGGAGCGTGTCTAATTGTGCATGCACTTGTTTCCTCCGCAGCTCTTCATGAATTCCCCACAGATCTGTTCACCAACCAGGAGAGGATTGAGGGAGCTGTTGCATTACATGTGCTCTGTGTGAGTACCCCACTCTAATCTCTCTCTCTCTTTCTCTCTCTCTCTCTCTCTCTCTCTCTCTCTCTCTCTATTAATTTATCTCTCTCTATCTATATGTCTGTTTATTTGCCTGTCTGTCTATCTATCTGTCTATAATCTGTCTGCCAACCTGTCTGCCTACAGTGCCTGTCTGTCAGACAAACATACACCTACAGAATGCATGCATTATATGCTCAACTCGTGTCTGGTAAAGATGTGCAGAGAGAAACAGCAATACATGTACATGTAGTTCAACTCTAGAGCTGAGGTCACTCCTCCGGCCAGCTGGATTTATTGTTTAGGGAGGAGAGGAGCACACACACACACACGCCCAAGAAGACCCCTCATAACCTCCTATAACTAGCCTGTCCTCACTCAGGGAGGTCAGTCATGTGGCTGTGAGCGAGTGTGTTTTTGTGGGTATGAGTGTGAGTGTGTGTTTTTGGTGTGTACGTATGTATTTTTGTGTGTGTGTGTGTGTGCGTGTGCAGAGGAAGATTGATGGATTTCAAATGAAGCAGATGCTTTTCCTCCCCCCTCTCCTCTTAGAGCTCTGTGCAGTACTACTGATGCATGTAATATCTCATATCCTGGCATAACCCTGCAACGTCGGCAGCCATTTGCCCATTCTCCTCTAGCCAGAATGCAACAGGAGCACTCAAATCTTTCAACATTTTTTTTGTTCACTTTTATCCTTTTTCATCATAGGCGCATGATGCAGTCTGAGCCTGTCATTTTTTCTAAAGGGAAATATAAAAGCTCTTCAATGAATCTGCATATTGAATCTTTGCTACTAATTTTATGTTTGAATAAGTAAATAGCCGGGTGTCTAACCAACTAAATAATGCACATTTAAGTTTAACGCAAATAAGAAATCCTTGTTGGAAACACCTGGAGTCTCATTAGGACTTTAATGGGAATGTAAATTTGTTTGACTTGTGAGGGGTGAATTAACTCTTAATGCGAATAAGGAATAACACAATTAGAATCAATGAAATCACTTTAATTTGCTTATATTCGCATTTACCCATGTCTGTAGACATTCTGCTGACATTATGTTTGATCCCACAGCTGTGTCGGAGCATGTCACTCGATTAGGCTAATGTCCATAAATTATTCGCATTACACAGTTGATGGAAGTTTATTCTGAATTTGCATTAATGTGACTGCAATGGGTTGCAGATGAGATACGTGAAAACACAGATATTGTCAAGTGTTAAAACCGGACTATTGAATTTAATTTCAAGATGTCTGGGTTCCGTAACCTGTAAAGTTGTTCTATGCAGACTATGTTCTATGCATATCGCAAAAATACTACTTGTCAGTAACCTATTCAAAGACAACAGCACACAGAGGGGGGGGGTGGCTTTGGTAGGGGGGGGGGGGGGGTGACATTAGGACTTAATGGAGGATGTGAACTGACCATATGACAGGCCCTGGGCATACCTGCTACCTTTACAGATCTGGAAAGATGTGAGATGAGTTACAATACATGCGTTACATGCATGGCAGTGGGTCATGGAGCTGTAAAATAAAGGACTAATTTGTTCTTTCTTATTTTTTTCCCCCTGCGTTTGAATGTGGGATGCATGCTGATGGTCCCTGGTGCTGTTGGCATGATGAGCTGTAAAATAAAGGACTAATTTTGTTCTTTCTTATTTTTTTCCTCTGCGTTTTAATGTGGGATGCATGCTGATGGTCCCTGGTGCTGTTGGCCTGATGACACAGCACTCGTATTAGTTTACACTCCAGCGCAGGCACAGACACAGTCGCAGACACAGTCACAAGCACTGCAAGCCCTCAATGCACCAAAAATAGTCTCCTCTTTCCAGAGTCTTGTGTGTGTGTGTGTGTATGTGTGAGTTTGTGAGTTTGTGTGTGTGACTTGGGGTGGGGGAACGTATTGTTTGGAAAGTGCTTTTGAGTTTTTGACAGCATAGCCTTGAGAGCTGGAGGTAGAGAACTGTGTTGAGTTGTATAATGTTGATGTTGCTTCTGAGAGAGCACGCCCTAGAGTTCTCTCCTCCTCATCTCTCTCTCTCTGTCTCTCTCTCGCTCTCTCTCTCTCTCTCTCTCTCTCTTACACACACAAATACAAACAGGCACATTCTCTCTCTCTCTCTCTCTCTCTCTCTCTCTCTCTCATGCACACACACAGAGAGATAAAACAAAACAAACATGCTTAACAAACCATGTTATTCTCTCTCCCTCTCTTTTTCTTTCTCTTGTTTTCTATCTATATATCTATTTATCTATCTATCTATCTATCTATATATATCCCTGTCCACACAATCACAAACGGTTGCTGGGACACAGGCCAGGTTGTTATTGCGTAAGTGTTATTGCATAGCAGCCCAACATACCTCAGTAACCTAGTAGGCATATAGTGTGTGTGTGGGTGAGGAGAGGTTAGAGGAGAAGATGGCTTACAGAAGCCTGAACTCTGGGACAGCCATTAGCACCAGAGCTGCTGCCATTTGTACTTACTTCTGGCTTGACGGAGAGCACTTGTTCCCGTTAACACACGCCGAGACCACTCAGAGCAACGGCTCAGCGAATAGCCGCCGGTCGACAGCACAGGCGTGTTTCGAGCGCCTATCAATAAGCAAAGTGCAAGAGCATCAGGTCAGGCTAGTGGAAAGAGTCTTATCACCTGTTACTTAATCACTCCCTCTTATCAGTCGACTTGGAGTGATTTGTCTTGACCTTTGGGGTTTGCTCTGTTTGTTCATCCGTCCGTCTAAAATTAAATGCTTCACCTCTTTACGCAAGTGTTTACAAAAACTACATAATACATTTAATTGAATCTACATTATGTCCATAATTTTGCCATGCAGTTGTATTATGGTGGTGTGTAGTACAGTATTGTACAATTGAATTGATGCACTTCACTATGGATTTATGTCTTTTTAGTTTGAGTAAATAGTATCGTTGAATCCAGGCAGGTCTGAGCCAGATTATTTGTGCTGTTAACAGCTGATTTCTCATGATGACTCCATTGTGCATTATTAATGCATTGTATGGAGCGTATGCTCACTGGTAGAGCAGCATCAGAATAGAATGAGGGTTTGAGGTTGGGGAGGTTGGGAGGGTCAGGGGGGGTGGTGTGCAATCCGGATGGTTGGACGTTGTTTTGTTTACCCGTGCGCAGACAGAAGGTGGCCCATTGTGGCGCCCAAAATCGCTGGCATCTGTCCCGCCAGCAGCGGCCCCGGCGATTTTCCAGATGGTTGCCAGCATCATAGGGGGCATTATTTCGACAGCCTTTCGACAATACTCTCAGGGAAACCGCAGCCGAGACAATTACAGCTGGAAAGCAAATCCTAACCCTCTCCGAGCTCACAGAGGTTTCTTTTTCTTTTCTTTTTTTTTTTTTTTTTTTGAGTCGCTGGGCATATTGCTGTGTGCTCCACTGTTATGTGTTTGTGGGTTGACTGAGGAGGAGGAAGCCATTGGTGGCTCGGTGTGGGTAGATGGCGGGGTGGTGTAGCGGGAGGGTTTTAGTGTTAGCTTGTGCTTAGCAGACTTTCAGCTATAGCAACACCAGCCCCAGGGCAAATTCACATGATTCATTCATCTGACTTCAGGGCTACTAGTGTTTTCGACATGGTGAATCTGGAGCATGTGTGTGTGTGTGTGTGTGTGCGTGTTTGTGTGTGTGTGTGTATACATGTGTGTGTGTTTGCTGGAGCTATGGTGGAAAGCAGCTGTATGACAAGAGGTGAACTCTGAACTTGAAGGGATTTTACACATGGTCAAATGCATGTGCACAAGGCACATTAAGAGGCATCCTTTTAAACACACATGTGCGCGCGCACACACACACACACACACACACACACACCACACACACACACACTGCAAGAAGCATTTCCCAGTCATTAAGTAAGCTTTTTTAATGTCTGTCAGGTATTCAAGCCAGGCATGGAGGATCCCAACTGAAGCACAGGAGGTTCCACGTGGCTACAGCACTGCCTGACTCCCGTTTCTCCTTTAACCCCTCTTAGAGCTTACACCAACCCAGCCCCTTTAAAGAGGATATTATCTCGCTTCCGAGCAATCATACTTTCATTTGAAACAAGCCCGTCTTGCACCTCTTTTCAGCCCACTGCTATTCAGTGGAGTGGTGATATAGCAAACATAATAACTTGCTGTAGATCTGCTACAGATTTATTCAGGGCATCAAAGACAGATGGAACCCTACAGAACTCAACACAATGAGTGAACAAAGACTCGTGTGTTCACTGTGCACTATAAGTGCGTTCTGATCATTTACAATCTGTATAAATGCAGAGACCATATTTCCCTCATGGGATCAAAGGAGTGTATTTGTACTGTAGTGTATACACACAAAGCACTCTCAGTAACCCTTGGGCTCACAAAACGGTGTGTTTTCTCTTTATTCATCTTTTTTATGACTCTGTGTGTGTGTTGTACCTGTGATACAGGTGTGTGTTTTAACACTGTTCTCTCCTTCTCTCTGAAGGCCATGTACATGTTCTACTCCCTAGCCATTGTGTGCGATGACTACTTCGTTCCCTCGCTAGAGAAGATCTGTGAGGTGAGACTATAATGGGGATCTACTGTAGTCAAATTAGCATTACCGTAGGATGAACACACACACACATAAACACACACTCACACACACACACAAAACATTTACACTATACCATTTCAGTTTACATGCATAACGCACATAACACTCACACACACACACACACACACACATAAGTCTGGACTAAGCTTAATCAATTTTGTGTTGTTCCATCAGAGTGGTTTTAAAGCTTGACATTACTGACAGGTAGTGGGAGGATATGGATGGAAGTGGACACCTCTTGAGTACTCGCTGCTTTTCTTCTTCTTTTCTCTCTCCTGTTCTATCACTCTCTCTCTATCGTTCCATCTCCCTGTCTCTCTGCAGCGGTTGCATTTGAGTGAGGATGTTGCTGGAGCAACCTTCATGGCAGCAGGAAGTTCAGCCCCAGAGCTCTTCACCTCTGTCATTGGTAATATTTCTGTCTCAGCTTAGTCTGCCCCTTTCTTGCTCACTTTCACCCCCGCCCTCTCTCTCTCTCTCACACTCACTGTGTCTCTCTCTTTGTGTGTGTGTGTGTGTGTGTGTGTGTGTGTATGTATGTGTGTGTGTGTGTGTGTCTGTGTGTGTCTGTGTGTGTCTGCGTGTGTGTGTGTAAGCTGATGAACTGGATTTGTAAGATACTGTTCAAAGGAAAGGATCTATGCATATAGATTATTTCTTAAGAGAGAGAGAGAGAGAGAGTTGTCTGACTTCTCTGAATCTCCTCTGTGCACAGGTGTGTTCATCACAAAGGGTGATGTTGGGGTGGGCACTATCGTGGGCTCTGCTGTCTTCAATGTCCTCTGCATCATCGGCGTCTGTGGGATATTCGCTGGACAAGTAAGTCATGCATACCATGAAGCCAAAACACAACACAACTGCAGTTTTACACACCATTCAATTGCTTTCAGATTTGTCTTTTCACATTTGTCTTTTCAAATGTATTGCTTTTGCTGGTCAGCCAGTACTGGTCACTGGTCAGCCAGTAAATCTCTGCCCCAATTGATGATCATCATAATACCTTCTTTGTAATATTTTAGTCAACATCCAAACCGTTAAGTGAAAGCCTTATGTTGTTGTCTTTTAATGAAAGGTTTAATTTTAAACTTCAGTATGGTTAGAACACACCACAAGGGAACAGTGGGTAACTCTCTACGGATAAATGTAGACATTGCATTGTATAATGCACTGCTTCAAACAAAAATAATCATTTCCTTTTGGATTAGCATATAGTACAGTGAGATCAGTGGAAAGGGGAAGTATTATAAATATGCATAATGTGTTTATTATGCTAATTATACAATCAAGAAGCCATTCAAAATCACAAAAAAAAAACCTGTCTGCGTTTGGATCTGAAATTATGCACTGTAGCGAGGGTTGGACTTGATGCTCAATGTTCAATCACAGCTAAAGTAGATTTTCTTCAAGCAAACAGGTGTGATTAAACATATCAGTCCAGAGGATGCATATGGACAAAATGTCCTAGTATGAGTGAATTTGCACCTGTGCAATGTTATGTTCCTAATTCATTTTAACATTAGCCACTCATTCCTATATTACTGATGGTAACCATTCCCTGCTGCCCATGATGGTGGTTGCTAGGGTGTTGCCAGGGAACTTGAGGTGGTTACTAGGGAAGTTACTGAAGTTTAAAGTGGTTACCAGGGAAGTTACTGAAGTCAGAAGTGGTTACTGAAGTCGTTGCTATGCTGGTTGCTATGATAATCATGTCAGTTGCTGTAGTGGTTGCTAGATTGCTATCATGGAGGTGGTTGCTGGGGTAGTTACTTTAGCCTACCTGCAAATTGGCCCACACATAAACACTCAATTACTGCTATACTATTATACATTACTATCTGGTTATACAAGTATCTGCAGGTGTTAACCAGATGGGACCTCAGGCTTCAAGATAGTAAACATAATCAGCACTATAATCTTGGTAAGGGTAGTGGAGACCTCCCCAGAGATATGGGGCCAACAGATATTGGACAAGCCTTGGACAAGCTGTGATCTGTGTCTAGTCCAATTCTTTTCGATCACGTTCTCTAGGTGCTCCAGCTTCACAGTGAGATACTGAGATACACATTTTCATCTTCTAGAGCTCTGCTCTTTTTGTCTTTCTCTTTTCTTTTCTTTTCTTCCTTCACCGCTTAGTTGCCATCTGCTGAGGGCACAGTGAAGGCTAGCAATCTGACAGCAGTCAATCCCGGTGTGATTGGAAGGTTGAGGAACACATACACTCACACACATGCAAAAATACACACTCACACAACCACGCACACACACATACACACACACACCTCACAGAGCACACATACTTGCACGTCTCCACACATTAATTTACCCATGACACCCACACACACATTCACCCATAGTACACACACTCATACATACACACACACATATTCACCCGCAGTGCACACTGCACACACACATATTTGCCCGCTGTACACACTCTTAACACACACACACACACACATACACTCACAGAAAGGCAACAGGAAGTGACACAGAAGGACTGGGAGAAAAGGAGGGAGAGAGAGAGAGAGAGAAAGAGAGTATTGAGGGTTTACAGGAAAAGAGGTGGCTCTTGGCAACAGGATCCCTTGGAGACGCCAGATACGCACAATGGCAGTGTTAGCGCTGAGTAGCACACACTTTCGTGAGACAGTTTCCTTCGTTGTCATGGCAACGTCGCGTTTGCAGATCTTACCTATGGCTGGGATTGAGTGGCACGGAGAGTGACGACAAGTATGACTCCCTTCCGTCTTCAAAAATAACAGCCTCGCTCCTTTGGTTAGGATTTTTCAAGGTCACACAAATAACCTTGGATCAGTACCCATAAGAACACACAAACTCACACAGAAACACACACACACACACTCTCTCTCTCTCAAGACACACACACACACTGCAATCTCAAATACTGTACATCCTAATATACTTTACTATCCTAAGTAGACAGGAATGGCCACAACCTTTGTAAAATGAAGAAAATTGAATTTGCACGAGATAGAGAGGGTCTTAAAATAACCTGTTTCTGCAGTATGTTGCGTGTTTGTCCATGTTCCTTTGTGTGTTTGTGTGTGTGTGTGTATGTGTGTGTGTGTGTGTGTATGGGTAGTTACTCAAGCTTGTTCATGTTAGCATGTTTGTCAGTATGCTCTACTTTGTCTTAAGCTGATACGTAAGTCACAGTTGTGTAAAGCACAAACACTGGATTCAGGTGGTGGCAACCCTGTGCCATAACAGAAATGAAAACCATTAGGAAATGACACCATCATCCTATTCACCCACCCCCACACACACAAACACACACACACACACACACACACACACACACACTCACACACACTCTCAGGTAATAAGGGATTTTCCAGCTCACGGCTTATGTCACCTTGGAAAGATGACAACCGACAGTGTACCCCTATCCCACCCACACTATCCCCAGCCAATATCACCACAGCCACTGGCTGGGTTTTTTTAAAGCATCCACTCTGATCCCTGTCTGTGGATGAGGGAATGCATTGTACAATAGATAAAGACGTTGATGTAAAGATGTAACCTCTTCCTCTCTCTCTCTCTCTGTCTTTTTCCCCCTCTCTCTCTGTTTTTCTCCCTCTCTTTCTTTCTTTCTTTCTTTCTTTCTTTCTCTCTCTCTCTTTCTCTCTCTCTCTCTCTCCCCACCACTATTTCCAGGCTGTGCG
Organism: Limnothrissa miodon; assembly: GCA_017657215.1. Lineage (NCBI taxonomy): Eukaryota > Metazoa > Chordata > Actinopteri > Clupeiformes > Clupeidae > Limnothrissa > Limnothrissa miodon. The sequence continues at coordinate 117,570 of JAGFZM010000074.1, forward strand.
ACTCTCCTGTTGGGCTCTAATGAGGGATTCAGTGTTCTACACTATATCAGTGACTGCACTAATTGTGGTGAGTACATTCCACAGCTTAAGTGCTCTCTGCAAAATACGCACTCTCTCTCCCAGTCATTCACACTCACTCTGTGACCCTCTTTCTCTCATTCTCTCTGCCTGTCTCTCTCTCACACACACTTACACATACACAAATACACATACAGACACTGGCCTACACAAATACACACATACACACACACACACACACACACACACACAGATACCATAGCTTACAAACACACACATATACACACACACACACACACACACACACAAACACACACACACACAGATACCAGCCTACACACACACACACACACACACTTTGCAGCCTCTCTCTCCCCTGTGGGCCTCCTCGTGCGGGTGAGTTGTCAAGGAGCAGCTAGCAGCTCCTCCACAGGGCCCATGGGCCTGCAGCTAAGCGCTTGTTTACGCAGGCCCCAGCATGGGTCCCCGGCATACAGCAAAACAAATAGAAACCAGCAGCGCCAAGCAGGACAGAGGGAATATCAGAGCGAGAGAGAGGGAGGGAGATGGGGAGAGAGAGAGAGAGAGAGAAAGAGAGAGAGAGAGGGATATGAAGATAGAGAGAGAGATAGAGAGAGAGAGAGTGGGAGAGGGGGCAAGAAGGCGAGGGAAAGAAGTACATTTCATCTGTGTAATCTTCAAAGTGAGCACTGGCTGCCTCCCTGGCTTCTCTCAAGCCGCTGCGTTGAGAACACTGGGATCCTACCGTACCATCTCCTCCTCGTTCTGGCCTCTGGCCTCACGCTCGCCGGCGACCCGGAGGAACCCCCCCCCGCGCGTTCAAAGAGGACCCCGCCTTGTCGTTTCATGCATTTCACGTGGCCGCTCGGTAGCCTGGTGTAGAGAAACAGATTGATCCCTGAATGCCTGCTCTGTAGCCGTCGCCGTGGTGATGAGAGAGCGCTGATGGGAACAAGTAGTCCAATCAGGGCTGTTGTGTTCGTGAACAGGTGCAGCTGTGAGCGGTGTGCTTAGGGTGCTGGTGGAAGGTGAAGGGGGGTGTGAGGAGGGTGTACGATGTTGGCTGTTGGGTAAGGGATGGAGATTGAGAGGCACAGCCTGTGGCTGCAGGTCAGCGGAGGAGCCGGCGCCGCCGCTGGGGAAAGTGGGGCAGCATCTGCTCGACGCGAGCACTAATCCAGCACAGGCGCCAGCAGCCTGGAATTAGCCACAACACGGAGTGAGCCAGGCCGGACGTCCGCACGTCCTTCTGCATGGCTGGACAGGTCTGTGACCGGTCTGGTGCATGGAGTGGGTGCTCCTGTGTCTTCTGCAGCTACTGCTACTTCATCTGTTTACTGTACACTCTATATTGATATCTAAAATGTGCTCTATAGATTAGGATAGGAATTTACACCAATTTCCATAAATGCACAGTAAATTTGGCATTATTATGTTCATAAACAGAAACCATGCAGGTAAACAGCAACGTGTGGCTGTTTGGTAAGATAAGTATTCTAGCAGCAGCAAGCTGTGACAGCTAGCTTAAATCTGTGGATAAAGGGGCAGAGGCCAACACAATGATGGTAAGGCTCACAGTTTTTCTCGAAGCACTGAGCAGTAACACGAACGGTTTGGCTGGTGACCAGCGCAGTTGTGGCACGGATTGCGCTGATGCCGAGTCCGAAGGCGCAGCAGCAGGCTCCTTGCAGCGGTGTGCCATTAGCTTCTTGTGTGTCTTAGAGATGCTGTACGCACACACTTTACATGCACACACTGTACACAAAAAAATAATTTTGTTACTTTTTATTTTGCTATTTGAGGATGTCACATCATCTGCACAGCATTACATGATTTCCACCACATGGACAAGTCAGACAATGGTTATAGGTGAGGTAAGGCTATAGAGGTGTATCACTTAGGGGAGAGATGGGATGAGAAGAAGTGAGTGAAACAGGAGAGGAGAGAGATGCAAAGAGAGTAGAGGGCAGGAGGAGAAGAGAGGAGAAAGGGACTGAGAAGAGGCGAGAGAGAAGAGATGCAGAGGGAGCGACTGGGTCGTGAGTTACGTGAGTTAAGTGAAGAAGTCTGTTGTCAAGGCTCAGTCCATGGCCAGCATATCGGTCAGTGGAGCTCGGAGAGGATTCTTGGCAGCGCATGAGGCATTTGAAGCAGCTCAGAGTACGCTGAGCTGCCATGAAGTTCTGTGGCTGCCAGTCCAGAAAAAATGAAGAAGGCCGTTGCCAGAGTGTATCGTCAGGAAATGTATCAGAGATTAACTCCATGCATTGAGATGTTGTACGTGTCAGACACTGAACAAATTTTAGTGTTCTCTTACTGTTGTGATGCTGTTTTTGTGTCAATTTATTTAGGAATAGAAATCTGATACACACAAATTAAAGAACACAAATATAATTTAATTCCCTCTGTTGTATAGCACAATATGTTGTAGATTAGTACATATTTATTTATTAAGAGCAGAATATAAAAATAGGAGGATAATGGCTTGGAGGTTTTAATGACCAAGTATTGATTATTTTCTTCAGGTAGTGACTGTTAAGCAGAATCTCTGTTTTTTGGCAGCAACCATATAACCAAAGCCTATTGAATTTCCTTGGATTAGCTTGAGTAGGCAATATCGTAGCAGCATACTGAAATCAGAGCAACCGAGTCTACATGTACAATAGTTCCAAATAGCCAAAGTCAGAGTTGCAATATGCTGCCATCTGATGGATGACATGTATTACTGCAAGCAGAGGAGTTGAGAGTTGCTGTTAAATATGACATTTCTTTGTCTCTGACATCTTTCTTTCTTTCTTTGTTTTATAGTTTATATACGATGAGAAGATAACCTGGTGAGTGTAATATTCACTGAACACTTGACTGAATGATACTGAATTTAAATACCATGGACATTTTAACAGTAGTACGTCTACAGGCACTTTCAATGAGGCTGGTGGAGTGTTTATGTTGTTAATCTGTTTGACCTGCTGTTTGTCTTTAGGTGGGAATCTCTCACGCTCGTGTCGATGTACCTTGTTTACATTATGATAATGAAGTAAGTTGCTGCTTGTGATTCATTAGGCAAAAAAATTGCACTGACACACAGAGGTGAATTTAGTACAGTTCTGTCCAAGTTTGACTCTCTGTCCTCTTTCTCCTCAGACTGAACTCAACTGTGGTGCGTTTCATTGAGAGGAGGAAGAAGAACTCGTCCAGCCTGGGCAACGGCACAGCCAGCAACGCTGACCTGGATGACGGCTGCGACGCCACGGTGGTCCTACTGAAAAAAGGTGCTCATTAGTAGGCTCCATTGCATTTCACTGGAGTCAGATATGGCCAGATATGCTCCGGGCAGGACCCTCTGCTCAGCCTGACCCCCTTCTTCTCACACACACACAAACACACACACACACATGCAAACGCACACACACACGCGCGCACACACATGCACACACACACACACTCTCTCTCTCTCTTTCCCTCTCTTTCTTTCTCTCTCTGTTTTTCTCTCCCCCCCCCCCCTCTCTCTCTCTCTCTCTCTCTCTCTGCCCCAGTGCACCTAATTAAAGTCATTATGTAATGGCCTTGATGAGACACCAGGAGCAGGTATGTTTGGACGGGCGCTGATGAGCTCAGTCGGGTGCGCTGGAGCAGACAGACATGAAAACGCTGCCTGGACTCCATAGGGAGCAGGAGGAAACGCTCCTACACAAGTGTGTGTGTATGTGTGTGTGTGTGTGTGTGTGTGTGTGTGTGTGTCTCGGAGGATCTCTTTGAGTCTCTGTTTGTATGAGAAAGCACTCTTAGTTTTCAAGTAACAACAGGTAGCTGAGTCCCAACAACTTCCCTATTCTTAGCTCCGAAAACTTCATACGACTTCAGTAATATGACTCAACTAATTATAACTGTGATGGCTAATTCATGTCAATTAACTCTTTGAGGGGGCAGAGATTAATAGTGGATGTTGGGTTACGATAGATTCAAAAGTGTGTGTACGTGTGTCTGCTGATGTTTCTACGACCTAGTTTCTTCTTGTCTAGTCAATCTCGTCGTTGATGCATCCTTGCGGTCTGTCCCTACAGCTAACTTCCGCCGCAAACCGTCGGTGCTGATGGTGGATGAGCTGCTGTCGGCCTACCCCCACCAGCTGTCCTTCTCCGAGGCCGGCATGCGCATCATGATCACCAGCCATTTCTCCCCGCGCACACGTCTCACCATGGCCTCCCGCATGCTTATCACCGAGGTGAGTTGGGAACGCACACACACACACACACATGCACAACACACACGCACACACAGTCGGACATGTCAAACATGTGCACACACACGTTTATCTACATTACGTGTGGCAACATGCACTCACCCAGTACATGGGATAAAAATACAATACAGACAACTAGAGCATGTACAGTCTTCATATATCGTCTTCACTCTCCTGAACCCTAATCCTGACATCATTCACGTAATTTGGTAGATATGATCTATGCATTTATGATGCTGATATACTGGTTCATTTTAGCACATAAATTCATCACAGTTATAAAAATTGATTTTTGTTTTTCATTGAGCATGCTTTGTCTGACAGTAAAGATTTATCAAACTCTGATGGTAACAAATGGCATATTGTGAATCTATAGTCTCAGATTTCAATCTTGTGTGTGTGTGTGTGTGTGTGTGTGTGTGTGTGCTCACAGAGGCAACGCTTGATAAACGGACACCTCATTAATGGCGATTCTGACATCTCTGCCAAACTGCCGGGCCGGCGTGCTTTGGAGAACGGGCTGGGGGTAGTGGAGCATGGACTCAATGGCCGGCGCGGGGGTCACCGCGACGAGGACCGAGGAGGAGCGGACATGGGCACGGACACAGAGAACGAGAATGAAGACAATGAGAACAATGAAAATGACGAAGAGGAGGAGGAAGAGGATGATAATGAGGGACCTTTCGTACCATTTCAAGTACCAGGTACTGAGTCGCTTTGCTCAATGGCTTTTGGTTGATGACCGGGAGGATGAGAGGAAAACAGTACAGCAATAATACAACAAAACAAAGAAAAAGTTTTGGTGTTGAGGTGTTGAGTCTCTTTTGGTACTATGTGCTTCTGTGTAGTTCATCTTTTTTATTGTGATATTTCTCAAGAGATTCCTCTTTTTCTCTCTTTCTTACTCTCTCTCTCTCTCTCTCTCTGGTTGCCTGCTTAAAGGGGGTTGTTGTAATAAGCTGAAGTGGCTGTTTGCCTGGCCCTTGTGTCTGCTGTTGTACTTTACTGTGCCCAACTGTGCCAATCCGCGTTGGGAACGGTGGTTCATGGTAACGTTTGCCACGTCCACACTCTGGATCGCTGGCCTCTCCTACATCATGGTGTGGATGGTAAGCACTTTTGAACACCTGACCTTAAATGCACACATCTACACAAACATATAGAAGCATGAACTGCAGTGATGCTTTTCAGAGATGCTCCATCTTAACTGTAACTGTCTTATATATGATATGTGGAGGAAGATGTCCCAAAGTGCAGGGCCTGAAGTTGGCCCCGTGATTTATTGGTCTTGTGCCTCATTTGTCCAAATACCTCTAGTCCAGTACTTACAATCATGACATTCCCAAAGTCATTTAGTAAGTGCCTCCCAACATTAGCCTGTTAATGAGACTAACATTACAGTAGATAAATTGGTATTTTCCCCAAAGATTAAATCCAACTAGAACTGTGGATCTTTGGTCTTTCTGCCCACTCACTCTTCCACTCGCTTTGCCCATTGCAATAGATCTGCTCCATTCTGACTGTGCAGGATAAAAACAAATGGGCAAGAATTGTTGTCACAATATGACTGGATAAGTTGTCCTTTAATCTGTTAAGCAACAAACTCAAATTAGTTCAAAACTGTTGAAATTAGTCCAGAACTCTGTTAGGTTGACAATTATTGATGCCAAACCCTTTAATTAGATTATTTGCAATAAACAAGTGCAAAAGGATACAAAAGGTATGGCATGTAGGAAGACACAGCAGGTTCATTGAGTTTATTCAGTCTTGAGTCTAAATAACATTGGTGCATTTCTCTTGTCCCAGAAAAATGCTAAACTTGATGTTTTAATTGAGGTTAACTTTTTGTGTGAGGTAATTCTTCGTGCCATTGATTCCACTGAGTGGTTAACAAAATGTGCCCTAAAACTTTTAGACAAAAAGGTAGCAGCAAGTCAAGCAGTGAAATGCATAAAACTGATAAGACACAGTTCGGATTAGTGAGAATTTGCAATGTTGGTTGCACAAAGAATGGCAACTGTAGGGGAAACAGTCTTGCCTGGTATGCCTTTATGCATATTGGTTGTCAGTGAAACACAGAAGTAGTAACCTCTCCCCTCCCCCTTCCAAATTTGGAAATCACCCACAAGTGAAGCATGGAGGCGGAATTTAGATAATGAAATTCAGGCCCTGTAGCCTACTGTGTGCATTTTCATTATTATATTTTCAAGCATAATGTCTTTGGTAAATTTGGTAAATCCAATCAGAAATTTCCTCATGTGATAAAATGTCAATAATTATTCACACTGATATCACCCTTGCCCTGGCATTCACTTCTTTCCATGTGTCTTCAGGTCACAATCATCGGTTTTACCCTGGGCATCCCTGATGTCATCATGGGCATCACATTCCTGGCCGCTGGCACCAGCGTTCCTGACTGCATGGCCAGCCTTATCGTGGCCCGACAAGGTCAGAGCGCTGGAGGTGTCTCCTCCCCTTCACCCGGCAGAGCTCACAGGCAGTTACTTAGACAACAGCGAGAGAGATAGAGAGAGAAGAGGTGGAATAGATTGAGTGTCAAAGAGGAACGACACAAACAGTGAGCTGAGCGGATTAGAGATCGTCTGAGAGGGTGGTGGCAAGCTGTGACTGTTTGTACGACAGCTCAACAACACCAAAGTGTCATTGTCGCCATAGTTACTGGGGGATAGTGAAACATATTCGAGTGCATCATCATTGCATGTTGTGTTTATTTTATTCATTTCTTTACAGTGGTCTGTAAATATTGTTTTGTCCTGAAATGTAATGTGTTGTGAGTCTTTAGGACGTTAGGTTAGAAATTAGGGAGAAGTAAGGGAGAATTGCAGCACCAGGAATTACACACAAAGACCCCACATCCAGTACAAACATCCAGTTCAAGCATACTTCACAAACATCCAGTACAATCATTCAGTACAAACATCTGATAAAAACATTCAGTACAAATATGCAGTACAGATTTAGCATAACTTCAGATAAAAACACAGGAGATGTCAGTGCATTTGCATGTACACATAAATATGTATAGTAAGATCAAATGTTAATATAGGGCTCGTATTCCTCGTTATCAGTTATCAGTGATTTTTTTGTAGTAACTATTTCCAGAGACCAGTCAATCAAAAGTTAATAAAGGCGCCATCTTTTATCACAATCTGAGATTTCACCACTAGCCTGTAGTCAGTTTTTGTGAAAATGGTGGTCAGAGTTTAAAAGATTTCAGCAGCAGTCCAATAACATGAGCTTATAGAGCAAACAGATCATTGCAGTTTCCCGTCCTTCCATGCGTATAGCACACACACAAACACACACACATACACTCATCCCGCAGGGATTCTACTTTTATCTTTGTTTATTCTGTCTTGTCATAAAATATTAATTTAGTCTGTCTGTGAGATAGAGAATGTTGACAGAAAAGACACACTCAATATGTGTGTGGTTACTGGTTTGAGCTCTTGTTTTATGATTGTCTCCCTCCTCTCACACACACACACTCACACACACACACACACACTGATTCACTCTTTTTTCTGCATCTTTGCCCTGCAGGACTGGGCGACATGGCTGTGTCCAACTCCATTGGCAGCAATGTGTTCGATATCCTGGTGGGGCTGGGTCTGCCATGGACCATACAGACTTTGGCCATCAACTACGGCTCCACTGTGAGTAGCTCACGCCATCTCTCCACCGCCACCCCCACCCCTACCCTCCCCCTCCTCACCTTACCTTCTCACCCCAGCGGGAACACAGGAGGCAGGGCAGACATCTTGGCTCAGCAAAGGGACCACTGAGCCAGTGTGCACAGTTGCAAGCTGTTGGGAGCTGCACAGGCGAAGCGGTTCTATGAAGACTGCTTGTCCATCCATCTTCTTCCTGCCATTCTCATGCTCCTCTATAGCAGTTGGCTCCCTTAAGGCTTTTTCTTTTTGGTTGCGGTCGGTGTGTTTTGTATCCGACAGAGGAATAGAATGTGGCCGATATTGACGATGGAATGTCGCAAATTGTGTCAACATTGAGTTTGCCATTGCTGGGATATTTCTCTGTTGCATTTGGCATTTGTTTCTTTTTTTTTTGTCTCTTTTCTTTGGTTCACTCATCTTTGGCGTGTGTGATTTTCCAGCTGAATCAACTTTGAGAGAGAGAGAGTGAGAGAGAGAGAGAGATAAATAGGAGGGAAGGAGTGCGTGAGGAGGCAGTTTCTGTCCAAGAGAAACACAGCCGAGTTTGCACCTGTTGAACAGCAGAGCTGCAGTCCAGCCTGATGAAATCAAACCCATGTGCTCCAGCACTGCGAGTGTGTGGAGGAATGCGGTTCAGCAGACCTGGGGAAGCGGGGTAACCCGGGGGCCGAGTGTGTCTGAGCTTGTACTGGCATGGAGATGTTTGACTGGAGAATTAGTCCATTAGTCCATTAGGGCCATACACGAGCCACTTTGAGAGTGGATGGAAGCGGTGGTGTGTTTTTTAGTCAGGTGGACAGAAAGTGTGTGTGTGTGTGTGTGTGTGGGCATGAGTGTTCTCTTGAAGAGTCATCTGCAGGTCAGCTTGTATCCCTATGCATAGATTAATATAGTTTAGTCCCTCCCCCCCTTCCCACCCACCCATCTGTGTCGTGTTGTGTCTCAGAGCCAGTCCAGCAGGGAGCAGTGAAGCTGAAATCAAAGCACAGGTCACCTTTGTGTGTTCATGCCGTAGGGTTCAATTCACTCCTTTTCCGTAATGTGAGTTGGTGTCTGTTTCAATGGCTCTGAGGATGCCAGATAAAACTGTTTTAGCAGGCCAATGACAGAGCAGACCCAACTATTCTTTACCGCATGATCCATAATGTTAAAATACTTACAAAATGAGATGTCACTTAATTCTGTTCTATAACCAAGTATAAGGCCACATAACAGATTTGGTAACATAGGTCTAATATCAGTTAATATCAATAAGCATCCCGCAATAGTTTTGAGTCATTTATAACTTGTCACTTTTCTTTCAACAGATTACCCTGAACAGCAAAGGACTGATCTTTTCAGTGGGCCTTCTTTTGGCCTCCGTGTTTCTAACAGTAAGTGCTGACTTGTCAGAATCTATGAGTTAGGTCTATGAGATTATTAGTTAGTAAAGTAGTGTAATTTGTTGGTAGTATACATGATTAGTAGCATAATTTATGTCTATAAAAAGTAAAAAGTTCAGACCCAATGTAGAATAATGACATTTACCAAAATTGACTCTTGACATTTACATTTCCCTGCTCCTTATTTCTCTCTCTCTCTCTCTCTCTCTCTCTCTCTCTCTGTTACAAGATTTTGGGTGTGCATCTGAATAAGTGGACCCTAGACCGCCGTTTGGGCCTGGCATGTCTGATGATGTACGCAGTCTTCCTCTGTTTCTCCATCCTCATCGAGTTCAACATCTTCACCTTCGTCAACCTGCCCACCTGCAGAGATGCCGCCATCTGAAGATGTTCCTTATTGCTCCCCCCTCTTCCATCATCCTCCTCACTTTGGTTTCTGTGAGGAGTACCCCAGAGCTTGCTGGGAGAGATCTATTTTCTCTTTTTGAACATTTCATTAATCTTGTAATTTATTGATCTTTGGATTATTTTCTTTCAACGGTGCAATACAGATGGATGCCCTGTGCCTAGTTCTTTTCTCTTTTATTTCGAGGATGGGCATTTATTTGAAAAGAAAAAATTATCTCTGGTACAAAAGAGAATGACTGAATGCACCTCGGACAGAAAAGACACAAAAGAAAGATATTTTTGATGACTACTGCCTGATTTGATGTGAACATAGGGTGAATTTTTTTCAGAATTTGACACAGACTGAATTAGGAAATTGATACTAAATTCTCTTTTACAACAAGATCGTTGTTGGTTTTGAGCTGCTAACTGGACGGGAAGATTTTTTTTGTTCTGCAGGTAATCATTGGTATCATGGTTAATAGTATCAGTTTAAAAAAAATATATATATATTAGTTTATTAAAAGGTGTTTATTGAAAGATGACTATTACAAATGCTAAAGGGTACTGGTGACCTGTAATGTATACAGTATATAAATATGAATATATGTATTTGATTAGATGTTTATCACAGTGACATGGTTGACCATGTTCAGATTCCTCAGATTCTTTCTCTTAACCTGGGCATTACTGGCCTCCTCATGCCTACAGCACACTCTGCAGTCCCTTGCCCCCCCTCATCATGTCCCGTCAGCAACATGGAAGATACAGCCCCATTTGAGGTGCCATTGGATCACTTGGACAAATGACACGGAAGTTTTGAGTTGAGTTGAGTTGAGTTTTGTGTAGAATTTATTTGCATTTTGTTGGATGAGTATGAAACTTTTGTTTTGTTTTTTCCTTGTTTTTTTTTCTCAGTGGAATGTGAAGATCATTTAGTGCCAGTGTGGAGATAAGGCACCTGATGGGACATACTGTATCATCATGGGGTGTTTTAGGGCCTTGGGGCTTGGCCTACTTTTAAGAGAGTGTTGGGGTCTTCATTGGGAAATATACATCAGCAGAAACCAATAACTGTACATTGAGAATGATGGAGGACTACATATGTACAAAATATTTTTGATGTCTGGTTTTGTCCGTTGCTTTCACTTGTGTGCTGTACATACTGAAAGATGTATGTGTATTTAATAATTTATTGAGATCTATTTATGCACTTTTTAGAGATCACAAAACAAAACAAGGAAAAAAAACACCCACAGCTGTCCCAAAGAACAGGTTATTCTGGAAACTCAATCAAACAATGCTAATTTTATTCCCATATTTTTTTTGCCTGAAACTTTTCTACTGTAATTCCTTCTGGTTCTTGACTTTGAGATTATGCATACTTTTAGATAACCCTTTGGCTCTATAAATAACAGTTTGTACCATTTGTTATATATCAAGAGTGTGGTGGAACTGCTGTGTGAGAAAAGAAAATGTGCTCAAAAACACTCCTGTTTTGCAATGACTTTTGGCTGTTGAGAGGTTGACACATCTGCTTGGATGTTTGACTGTGAAATGTCTTACAGGCTGATTAGCAGGAAATTGTTCTGCTAAAATGAAGCATTGATCCTAATTGCAGAAGTGTACACAGGTGCGGTCCTCCTTAAGAATCTTGTTGCATAAATGTGTTACGTTTGCGTGTGTGTGTATATTTACGTGGAAGAACACTAAAAGTCTGTGTGAGCGTGTGAGTGTGAATGACCCGTTTTAAAATTTAAGTATCATCTGACATTCTAAATCCCCATCCTCTATACTGTACATACGTTTTGTTTTCTAATCCAACCCTGACATACATTTTTGCTGACATTGACACTGGCTTTACAAAACATAACCCTTGTAGATTGTCATGGCTAGACAGAGTTGTGTACAGTCCAGTTCTGTGACAATGACCTATGTACTGTAAACTGCCATACACAAACTCAACAACACTGAGTACAGGGAGATAATATTCCATTATACTTTCCAAGGAAATTTTTAGCCAATTTAACTGAACCAGTACTATTGGTGAATCTGTGGGTTTTGGGTGACATCCTGATATTTAATAAGCTTACTGGCTGGTGGAGGATCAGGTCTTACCATTTGAAAAAAAATGCTTTGCTACTAACGTCCTTGGTGGTTTTATAGTCCAATGGCAGTTATGGGGTGCGGTTCAAGTTTACCCTTCACTGTAGTTTGTTACAGCAACTACATTACTAGACATAACCAGCATATGTACAGTATAGTCTATCACACACCATGTAGAACTTCTTACTTGTGGCAGGAGACTTAGTTTGGGTTAGTACTCCCATCTGTACATAAGAGAATCTTTCCTAGTTCAAAGACTAGTGCAATAGGGATGGAATTGTTTAAAGTTATTATGTAGTTGTTACCTGTGTAGAGAATGTACAGTTTATGATTTACGACTGATGTTTTAAGGGATGTACTGTATAGTAAGAGGGAAATGTGTGGAAAAACACTTTGGAAAGTCAAGGGAAAACAGGGTTTAATAATAAAAATGAAATAAAATGTCCTGTTGATTGATAATGCAATAATGATTAGCTTTATTATTGTATATTGGTTGAAAAGAATTGCTACAGGCATCAAATATTTCTACTATTTAGACTTAAGTCATACTTTCATGCTAACAGGGCGCTGCAAACATACCCATTTTTTGCATCTCTCTCTAAATTTAATATAAACAACCAACACTTGCAGCGAATGATAAAGCAACATATACAATGCAAGCATCGTTCCTTTCAACTTTTGTGTTATTTGCACCCATACCCAGATGCATTTGGGTTTGCAATCCGTTCTGTAGTCAGACCATTTCACAATCGGCACTAAGTGTTCAGTTCTAAGATTTTTGGTTATATTGTCTGTCACTGCTGCAAATATAGTGTTATTTGCTGATGCTTCTTTGTATTTTAAACTCTTGGAGTACGGGAGGGTACCAAACTTATTGCTTACATCTCCATACATCTTTTCATCATGATTCCTGCAAAGACTTAAATTGGTTAAATCTTTCTGTTCTTGAATAAGGCATATCTGACCACAAGTTTGGATATTAGCAGTGCAATGTATCCCATTATGTACATAAAACAATAGTCATAACTATGTATATTTTTGTCCCTTGATTTATTTTCAAAAATTTCGATGTTTGGGTCTATAGGTTCCTCTAATCCTCCTTTGTTATTTTCAATCAAATTCCCATTTTGTTTTGTCAATTCGCATGAAAATGTTTTACTCTAAAATATATATTTATATTGATGGTATTGTTTGTGGGCACTGGATAATTGTGGAATTAGACCTCTTAGATCATTGCATGTTTTATAAAGATAACATTGCTGGATCTTTAATGTATGTTCAGTCAGAGGACCTAAGGCTATATTACCCAGTACAAGAGGCAGGAATGGTTTACTGTGTGTCAAAAAATGCTGAGATGTTTTGTTTCAGATGTAAATCAGAGTACTTTTTTGCTACTTGAGCATAAATAAACAATGATTTTTGCTGAAGGTAAGGACAGAAAATCTACTCCTGTTGTCATTTCTTTATACTGTGAAATATGTGCATATGCTTGCGCACTTCTCCTGAATGCATAGCTTCCTCACTTTAGTCAATAACTCTCCAATTAGACACTGTTTCCGTTGGAAATTTGCATTATTTGGAGTACAGTGCAGTGGTGTTATTTCTACTAATGACTAATGACATATTGAAGGCAATGCCTCTGAGTTTTGGTGTTGGGGAAATGTTTATTTATATGTTAATATTATTTTTTTTTCCTGATAGGGTCACAGCGGTTGCGAAACATTTTATATGATTTCCATTTATCCATGGTGACAAAAGTATTTTTGGCGTCTAGAACTTGAGGGTGGACTGTTATAATTTTTAATTGCATATTCAGATACCCAAATATATCAATCTACATGCTAATGAATGAGAACCATACACTCCTGATTGGTTAGCTTTACTGTGTCATAGTAGCCTAACTGATGAAGGCCTGCAATTACAGTAATTAGAGAATGGTGTTACTGCCAAAATTATTAGGCCTAATGATTTTAATTCTGTGATATTCAAACTGTTGCTAGGGTTAGGTTATAATTGGCTTAATGTGCAATCCAGAATCAGTGTAGACAAGAGGTAATGGGATAACATCAAGCCATCCTACACTAAGCAACAGGCCTATTATAAGGTCAATGAGCAAAAAATACCTTGCGTGTTGAAAAACTATCAGGGTTATGAGCTTCCATAACTTAAACCCTGCAGTAAAAGGCAATCCCATGATGACTTTGGTGATTAAATACGTAGTCTATTGTCTCTGGTATAGTACAATCAAAGAAATATTAAACAATTTCACACACTTGGATCTTTGTTTTGAGTTAGATATTTTAGGCGCTCCTTTTGGGCTGACGTGTTACGCCTGTAAACCTGGGAGTTGTAGTCCTGTTTTCACTCCCAATGTTCTGGCAACATTGCTATGACGTTACGGTAACGTGATACGGTGTTCTTGCAAGGGACAGTTAGGTACCCACTTCCGCCTCTTTTGCTGAATCTGTTTATCAGGAAAACGATTTCAGAGTTTTTAACGGGTTTTAACTACTAATAACCCTTGTTTGTTGCCTTGAATCAATGGAGCAAAACAACGACAACGGTCAAAGCTGGGCAATACAGCGACGTGTAGAGGGATTGGTAAATAAACATATGGCAGACATTGCATTAGAAACACTCCAGCAGAGGCTGTCGTTGGTGTCTGAAGAAATGAACCATTTGTCAAATGAGCTGACAAGGCGAGACGATGTCCTAAAACGGGCGGAGGATGTCCCGCGACGATCAGACCTAAATTTTAACGTGGAATCACTGTCTGAGGCGTATAGCAGCACAGGGGGCGCTGGAGAAAAGTTGATCTCAACCACCTCTTATTCAGGTAGGTTAGAGTCTGTTCAGCAACACCCCTTACTTTTGGTTGCGTCAAAGTTAACCTAGCAACATTAGGCTAACTTTATGAGCAGACTGTTTACAAACATCATGGGAAATCACAGCTACAACCATGGCAACTAGCCTAGACTTTCTTTATAAGCTTTAAGCAGGTGGCTCCAGGTTTCTGTTTTTTATGTAGTGGTAATTTAATAGGTTATATAGAACTATATTTTGTGACAGCTAGAGAAGCCATAAGTGGAATAAATAAATTTAGTCTAGACTAAGTGTTCTATGACTATGAGAGAATACTGGCAATAGCCCAGACTGACTTGATATTGTAGCCTATCTGTTTCAAATTTCCAGAAACGGCAGCTCAGAGAAAAATCATAACACTTTTAGTGGAGATAAAGGAAGAACAACAAAGACAATGGGCAGTGTTGAAGGAACTCCAAGCAAAAGTGCATGGTCAAGTATGTGAGGAAGAAGAGGTAGAATGTCTAGATGTAGACCTGCCACTACGTACAATGGAACAGCTGGATGAGACTGAGAGACATTTGGAAGATGCTTCAGTACAGAAGAGAATGGTACAGTCATTTCTTTGATTCAACACACAATATAGTATAGTATCATAGTCATAGTAATGAAGAATAATAATCTATGCAGTGCAATTATTGTTTCACACTGATCACGGCTTACAGATTTTTACAGAAAACATGTGTGTAGCCTATATGTGTAGCAATAAAGTTTGAGTCTTTAAATACCTACTGAATAGACTGCTTGACACCCTTACCTGCAGTGTTCTGTGCTTGTCACCTGCAGGTGGCTCACCTGTCGCGGATGGGTGGGGCCACAGTGGATGATGCTGTGCGGAGGCTGATGCAAGCTGTGCTGTCCTTCGCAGTAGGTTCCGAACTGAACTGGGTTGGACGGGGTCAGAAGCGGAGCTTCAGAAACACCAGATTACAGGGTGTGCTCTTTCGTAAGTGGTCATACTTTATGTCTGTTAAACCCCTAATGAAATCATATGGAAGAGTGTGAATATCTCTGAACGTCTTAGAAAGGGTAAGAGCCCATTCTAGGCTAAAGAAATTTGTACTGACAGACATAGCAAACTAGAGATCATTTTATTTTATATTTCATATATTGTGCATGTATCACCCTAACTAGTTGTATAAACAAACTTAAAAAAACTTGCATGCAATCTAAACTAGTAAAATGGTGTTCTGTTTTTGTTCAGTTTATCTTTGTTACTTATCTGGTAAGTTTTATGACAGTGGTCACACTGAGTAAAAAGATAAGAGTCTGTAGAGACAAATAGAGGACAGAGCAACCAAGATGATCCTGAGTTGTCTGTGTAAGTGTATACGTAGGAAAAAAAAGATGTTTCAAATTGTCAGTGTAGGCCCAGCCGTGACAACCTCATAAAGAGGAAGACATGGGATGGTGGTATGATTAGGGCATTTGGGATGGTGTGTCAATAGAAGAGAGTCCTGTCCACGTTAGGGAGGGGAGTGTGGGCCAGATAAGTGTCTATTATAGACTCCAACACACCTGTCCATCTCCCACCACTGGCATTGTACAGTTGCATGGCCCTTGGTACAAAAGACTTGCTCAGTCTGTGTGTTGAGCATGTCAGACACAGAAGTGTGTTACTGATCATACTCCTCTGTATGTGGGATGAGTAAGGTGTGTAAGGGCTGATAGTCATTATGTATTTTGGACAGCAGTCTGCTCAGGGTCCCCTTGTCTACCCCCAAAATCAGTGTCTCCAGCTTTCCTTACAGCTTTCTGTATGATTGTCAGGCATCCCAGTGTTTAGTGTTAGCAGACATAAAGGTCACATAATGGTCAAATGGCTGCATTAATTGTGTCTTCATGAATTATTGTCATTAAGTATTTTTTTTGTCTGCAGGTGCTTTGAAGAGAACACCAGTTGGGAGGGAGGCCACACATCACCAGTTTGCAGATGTTGTGAAGAAGTGGCTGAGGTTTGCTCCGTTCCGGCAAGGGGGCACTGGCCGGAGACAACCTTGCAGGCCAGCACCAGAATACATGTGCCCCAAGTTCCACACAGACCCTGAGGGTGACAGTCACAGCCACATGAGCCCAGAGTCAAAAGACACAAAGATGTTTTAAGTTTCAGAATGTTTCATCCATCTGGCATATCCAGTGTGGTGCTTCTCAATCTGAAAATAGTGTACCTGAAGTAGAGGGAACTGTGTATGCCTGGAAGTGCATTGAACAAGTAACATTTCTTGTTGTTCTAGACTGTCTCTAACAGTTTAACAGATTATGCCATGGCATAATAAGAGACATTGAGAACACAGATCATTTACTGTACATATACATGTTTCTGTATTTACACAACACAAATTGTGTGCAGAAGCTCTACACAAGTAAGCTGCAGAAAGTTACAGAAATGTATTGATTAAAAACACCCCACAGAATTTTCATAATGCAAATTTATGTGGGTACGGTACCTGTCCTTTGAAACTTTCGCACTCTTAGTTTTCTCTGGTCACCTTTATTTTTGTCAATCTCGTTCTTAGAACCAACCAGCATCTGGTAGTGTAACAGCAGTAGCTGCATAAGGAAGTTTTTGTGGTTATTATTATTTGTCTTATAAACCAGACATTTTAGCTCATTCTTATACTGCCATCCTCCAATACAATGTTCCAATTAACCTGTATGGTTTCATTTTACTGGGAGGTTGTTCTTTTGCCCTAAAGCTTTGCGTGATTGCAAGTAATCAGACTAAGCACTTGAACCCATGCTGCTGTAAATTTGCCTGGTACCAAAGTGTCTACCTGAGAAAGATTGTTTAACAATTACATTTTCTCAAACACGTACATGTGCCATCATTGCGTTATTACCCAACCTTCGCAGTGTTTACTTATTCCTTAATGTGTATAATACTACCAATATGTTGACGGTGCTAATATCACACTTAAGCTGCTATGTGGCTAGCTTGTTTCATCAACTGTCCCTGAAATAACTTACGAAAAATAGAAAACTTAATATGTTTATATTCCATTTTAATTTACACTGATACAGTTAAATCACATCTACATGTTAATACTGTAATATTCAATCCTCCATACCATTCACAGAGTACATAGTCTTATACTTCTGGCCTACAAGAATCAAATAAAGAACAGCTGATGCATGATGGCTGTACTGTAAGAGGTTAACAAGTAAAACAATCCAACCTGTATATTATCTTTAAAACAGCTTAAAATAGACTGAAACAAATCCAACCCTCTTTCAAAGCAACCGTACTGTAGTGCATCTATAGAGTAACCTATATGCAGTATTGAAATGCATTTTTTTTTATATATATATATACATAGCATAACTGTTTTCCTGTCAAACAGTGCAGTGTTTTTCACAGTGGCCTAGACTGATATAGTAGCCTACAGGTGGCACATAGTGGCACATCCACCTAAAGGATTTCAGAAAACATGCAATACAAAAAAGTATTGATTTAACCCTATTCACTCATAATTCATAAATAAAAACTTAAAATCACAATAAAATGGTCATAAGCTCAAAAATCTAACATCAATAAAATTATCTTTATTTTTCTAACTCTAGTGATTCTATTTTAAAAAAAAAATAATAATAATAATAGCTGATCTGATCACTGCATAATCAAATGCTCGAGGGTCTAAAACAAATCAGCTATACCTCAACCCACAATCGGACCCATTTAGCTACAAGAATTAATGGCAGCCTAATGGTCGGTGGAAATTAATGGTAGCCTAATGGTCGGTGTAAATGCGCAATAATTAACTGATGGACTGACGTTAGTAGCATATGGACTATCTCCATCTCCCTAGTTTCTGTAGCCTAAATGTGTATGGTTAGGCTACTAAATATTGGCCTATAGAAAAAGGCAAACTTGCTGCATTCCAGGATGGAACACGTGACAAGAAAGTTAAAACAGTGCTTTTCTCTGTTTTTGTTTGTTTTTACCGGGAGAGGTCGCATGCGCTGATGAAGTGGAGCGAAGGATGGCTTAAAGTTTCGGGAGCGATGGAAAAGAACACTACACCGATGTTTTATTAACGTTAGAATATGCGACTGAACAAAAAACTACTGATAAGAATATTTGTTAAAAGCCAGACATGTTGTAAACGCTTGAGTGTGTTGGTGGAATTCGAAGTCTTTATTTGACGCTCCCCCACTACTTGGAGAAGGTAAGTTTCGACGGCGTTGTGCGATTCACACGATTCACGAAAGCAACAACAAAGGCAACTGTGAAATCCAGTGTAAGATTTAATGTTAACTAGGGTACTAACAGCTTCTCACGCTGTGTAGTTTCGTACCTTATAGGCTACGCCTAGCGAGCTTTGTCCACGAATAGGTGGTCTTGGCGATAACCTACAATTTTAAGTGGTGGTCTTTGAAACTAAACAGATAGCTAGCTATATTTCGAAGTCATGCCATGTCAAAATTATTGACTTGTTTCATACAGTATATTCGACCCAGGACTTGGTCTCAGCTGCGTCTATCAACATTAGGCAACTAATCTTCAGGTGAATTCATAGACTGTACAGTCTATGGGTGAATTAGCCTACTTGAAATGTTCGAAATGTTAATGCGCGTGCAGGATATAGTTTATTGAAATGACGAAAGTGTTTTCGAAAGTGATGGCGAATAACATTAAAATGCAGTATAGTAGAATTGCATACAGTTCATACAACTAATAGCCTATTTGTTTGTAACTGAAGGATATTGTTCAGACGACCAATAATGCACCTGCATTGTTGGCATTTGTTGCTGCATTGTTGGCAAGTGTTTTTTTTTACTTGAGCCCTCTTGCTTTGGCGAGTATTCTTGTAATTACACTCGTTTGTCTGTATTGTAGCATCGCCTACTGAAAATCTGTAATATTCGCTTTTTTTGCTGAACTGAGAACTCTTACGGGTTTCATATTCCATGAAACGTCAGCGAGGAAAGTCGGTGGAGGCACTGGCTGTGAATGAGCACAGGTAACACCTTTCTATGTGTGTGACCCGGGCGTTCCACTATCCATGTGCTTTTTAGAAAATCACAGTGTAGCCTAAGATGGACAAAATAATTCGCCCACGTTGGAAAATGTTGAAAACAAAATAAAACAAAACAAAAAGGTCAACGATAAAGCTTCATGACAAGAAGATTAGCATGTTATTTAGGAGCCAATACATTTTGAATCAGAAATTCTCCGTCAGAAACGCAAGGCTTTGCTATAACAGACTGGGAACAGATTACACAGGATTGGTAAGAATTCAACTGTCAGAACCTGAAACCCTTTAGGTGTCCAATGATACCGTTGGCCACTTGACTTCCTTTCTAACTCTTAAGGACAACCGTGTCAGAAGGTAGCCTATAGTCTTATTTTAAAAGTATTGTTTTATTGCTCTATTGCTTTTTGACAATTTACAGTTCAGGTTACATATAGGCTACTATATTTATTCTCTATTGCATACCATACTGTCTGTTAGTTTTCTGTGCATCCAAGGTATTTTGGCTTGGTTTCAACATGTCAACTCATGATTCCAAGGTGAACAGTGTCTGAAAACTCATCCCATGGAGTTCAGGTCAAACCCAAATTACACTGTAGCCAGTTTTTTTTTTAATTTGCTACTTGCAAGAAGCCTGAACTATTTGCCCTCCTTATTTAACTCTATTGTTAACCATAAGAATGTTGTATTACATTTAAGTCTTGTTATGTCTACCGTAATTATATGATAATAATCAGGTGAACGGTAATAATCTGTATGTCCCACATATTAGCTGTTCATTTGACATGGTTTCGAGTGTTGAATTCATGTGGCCAGCTTGAGCACTGACTGAGACCACCCTCCAGGAAGCAAATTTTTTGAGATGCACACAGTAGAGTCAGCAGCAAACTCTTTCCATGAATGTGTGCAATTTCAGAAACCCTGTCACCCTCTTAGATATACCCCCCACACCCCTCCCAACAAATGTTTTTGATTTGCTGCCCAGAACGGCACAGAGCCAGGTCTGTATTTTTAAGCATGTTTAAGAGACTTGGTGATAGAGACCCCCAATTAAGTTCTAACTAGCTGCCTGTAGGTCAAATATGAGGGGACAGAGACAACAAGGCATTTGGAATGAGCGGGTAGTGTTTTGTGGTTGACAGTCCATTTGGCCAGACAATTTGCTTCTCGTGGGTGGACATACAAGCCACGCAAGAATTTGTGCTTTAATCCTCTCTCTCTCTCTCTCTCTGTATGTCTTTCACTCGCTTTTCTCTGTTCTCTGCTCCTAAAGAAACCCTTTGGGGTGAGTGTAGTGCTCAAATAGCATAAAGTGTCTTTGTCATCATTTTGTGGCTGTCAGAGGGTGAAGGAGGGAGGGAGCCTCACTACCACAAGAGTCCCAGGAGAGAGCCAACAAGCGCCAGGGAAAACCGCTAGAGATTAGGTACTGCAGAGTTAGCTCTGCGATAGCTCCCTGTTCAGTTGTAGGAGAACTGTTTCAGAACTGGTTCAGCAAAGATTTATCAAGTTTGCTAAGTTTATACAGCATGTGGGTCGAACTGTAGTCTCTGAGATGATTTGGATCTTTGTTGATAGATGTGGAGCTGAAAGATCAGGCTAATTGGCGCTTTGTATGCTTCTTTTAGTCTTTTGTCATTCCTGCTGTTCAAAAGCTCACCCTGCTCCCTTGCACATGCTAATGTCACTCAAGAATCCTTAGGGTTCACGTTCTAGAATAACAACCGGCAGTTCGTTTTCCAGTTGGACTCTGGCCCTGGTGGTGAGCTGACAGAATTCAGCTGGAATTACAATGTTTTTTTTGTTGTTGTTGTTTTTTTGGTGGATGGTGTTAAATATAAAAGTGTGTGTGTGTCTCTCTCTTCCTCTCTCTCTCTCTCTCTCTCTCTCTTCCTCTGTGTGTGTGTGTGTGTGTGCGTGTATGTAGCCTACAGAAATAGATATGTAGGTCAGGGTAATTGTGGGCTGGGGGTCTTTTGTCTTTTTTTCTTTTTTTGGTTTGGTGATATAAAATGGGATTGGGTGGGGTGGCCTATAGATTGGAGCTGGATTGGTGGTCTTCACTTGGCTGTTGCTGAGGAGCCATGCAGCGATGTTTGACTCTCTGCAAGTACTGAACCTGTGTTCAATAAAGAGTTACACTGTCCTCTTCCTAGACATAGTGTGATATGTGTGTGGGGGGGGTGTGAATTACATCAGACACATGAGGAAGTTCAAAGACTTCAAAGACTCCTCAAGACCAGAGTCTGGCTTTGGAGTTCACACAGCATCACTAGAATAAAAGTAGTTGTGTGTGTGTGTGTGTGAGAGAGAAAGAGAGAGATTTTGTGTGGTGTCTGTTTTTTGAGACATGGGTGATTTTTTTAACTCACCATTGTTAAGCAGTGGAGAACACAGAGTTCTTTGTGACAGTGTGTCAAAACTGTTGATGAGAACTCAGAACTCATGATTGTCAGGTTCGTTTGGGTGGAGTTGTGGCCCACATCCTTGTTCTCTCGTGTCATACACAAACAGACATTTATTTCTTCATCTATTGAGTTTTTCTCTGCATGCTGTCTCTTTCTCTTTTCCATGTATTCCTAAACCATTTTTTGTTTTCTCTCTCTGTCTCTTTCTTTCTCTCTCTCTCTCTCTCTCTCTCTCTCTCTCTCTCTCTCTCTCTCTCTCACAGACACACACACACACACAGTCACACACACACTTACACCACACTTAAGGAAAAAGCAGGGACACACCCTGTGAGGCGTGCGGGAGCCGTGACATAGTTAAATGTGGGCCAGCAGCGACAGTGATTTATAATTTGGAAAAAAAAAAAAAATAGAAGCCCCAAATGGCAACCTATGTGTCCCGATTTTTCTGGAGCTGGCTAACCAGATGATGGCTGGGCCTGTGGATCTTTGGCTTCTACCTTTCAACTTGTGGCGTAGTGGCTATTTTGAGTTTGTTTTTCTCACTCACACACATGCTTTATATAATCCTTGTTGTTGAAGTAATTTATGAATGGCCCCAAGCATGGCCTATTTCCCACACTGAGATGCTGGGTATAAATCACAATGCTGCTCCAGTGTTGTTCGTCTCAAAAGCAATGGAGGTTCACCTAGCATCCATGTAGTGTGTGTGTGTGTGTGTGTGTGTTCAGCATAGGGGTTGGCAATATAGACGATATATACCATATGCAACATGCATTTGGCCAATGATAGAGATTTTGGGTCATATCGTCATACCGTGATAGGCTCATTGCGTCTCCACAACCATGTGAAAAAATGTTGACCTGTAGCGTCACCTTATTGATAGCACCTTTTCATTCTTACAACAAAACTGTGTAAGAGTCTATAAATTGAACAGCTGCTGCCTGACACAAATGCAGCTTACCAGTTTACTTCTGTGTGAATTTGAGAGTCCAATATAAACACCTCCGAACGATGACTAAACAACTGTTGTACATATTGACTTTATGGTATGGTAACCATTAAGAAACTGTTATGCTGTAAGTTACATACCAAAGTCTACCGTGATATATATAATCTACCGTCTATGGTTCAAAATATATCGCAATACAAATTTTACACTACTGTATATCGCCCACCCCTAGTTCAGCATTAGATGTCATGGGTGTGCGGGCCTGTTTGTGCCCACTCGTGTGTGTGTGTGTGTATGTGTGTGTGTGTGTTGGGGGGGGGGGGGGGGAGAATGGTTATGGAGAGGGAGATGGTTATGCTTTAACAGTCTGTATTTCACTCACCAAGAAAGGGTTGGCTGGTTTTGGGTGATGGACCATGGAGACCCAAGATTGCCCCCTCCATCTAGAAAGGGGGACTAGGGGGCGGGGCTGCCTCCATGACCTGGATCTGTTTTTTTTGGGAGGGAGGATGGGGTGGGGGTGTTGGCTATGCCACACCATGGGTGCAATAAAGCAGTGGGCGTCTAATGACAGGGCATCAGCGGGCAGGCAGGCAGGCAGACTGGCCCGTGTTTCCAGATGACTTCATTAGTCCCACTGCCTGCAGTGTGCCCTTTTGAGTCTAGACTTGTAGTGCAGGCTTAGCGCAGTATGGGGCTTATGTTTCCACTCATCATTCAGTCACTCCTACCCAGAGAATGCCCAGCGTTAATGGTCTAATGACTTCACAGGAAATGAAATCCATAGTTGTGGTACTGCATGTGTCACAGTGTGTATTTGTATGCTAAAAATAGCAAAAGCCTGCTTGTTTGTGGACAGTGTGAAAGCATATTTGAATGTGGATGGTATCAGTTGTGGTGATGTGCCCTTGAGCGAGGCACCTAACTTCTCACTGTTCCCCAGGTGCCACTGTAGTAGGCAGCCCACTGCCCTTTAGGTTAATGTGTGTTTCACCTCACTATTTGCTTACCGTGTATTTAGTATTTCACAAATTCATGATTGGGTTAAATACAGAGACCAATATAATATCAAAATAGTGTGTGTACATATAGCCCACCTTCCTGACCTATCCAGATCTATAATGTCCTCATGGGGCAAATTGATTTGATTCAAAAATGTTGTTCCACCCACAAAGTGTGTGTGTGTGTGTGTGTGTGAAAACCCAATTGTGGTGAAATGCATGAAAAAGGTTAGAGGCCCTTTGGCAATGTGAATCTATAGCTGTCTTCACTGCATTTCTCTGTACAAGCAGGGTGTAATGTGGTTTCTCCGCAAGGACGTTTCCTAAGCGTAGGCACTTTCTGACTGTGTGTGTATGTGTGTGTGTGTGCTTACAGTTTGGGGAAAAATTTGTGGGTTAGGCTTTGCGTTCCCTTGTTAGTCTCCCTTGCTTGATGTAATTGGTGTGTTTTACATCTCAAAGTGTAAACCGATCCTTCCCTAGAGTATGCATGCAGACAAGCAGTGTGCTTTTTTGACCCCTAGTCTCCATGCACAAATCTGCATTGTCGCGACTCAGCAACAGAAATCGAGTGTGCTTGCATTTGATTGTCTGAAAAAGGAGGGCTATGGATTTTTCCACATCTGATGTGTGCCGTGTGATTGGCTGTCGTGAGCCATAGGTTGAGACCACTGATCTCTAAAGTTATTCTTTAGAGATCAGTGGTTGAGACTAGCTAGGTAAAAATGGTTGAACTTCCAATGAAACAATTAGCATACAGTAGTTTTTTTATGAGGATAGTTCTCAGTTGTTCACATTGTTCCCGGTACTGGAGCCTAATGCTGTCTGTCTGCAAGATCATGATAGGAAAGAGACCAGCACACAGGCTTGCTGTTCATTTAGGAACATTGTTGTGAATGCAGGATTGAAGAAGACTGATGAGCATGGTTTAATGTGTGGCCCAACAGCTCTAGCTTAAATAGGTCCCACAACACTGACCTGTTTGTCTTTCTATATGTCCCCTGTCTCTGGCTTCACTGGTTTCCATGTATTTCTTTCCACACCCCTTATCATGTGATCAAGGATCAGACATAATGGCATATAAATATCAATATGAATATCAATATCATATATTGTCTATGCCATTATGTTATTGAGTGATTCATGTGACCCTTTGATCCTCACACAACCTGGATGAATGAAAATTTTCATAGACACTCATAGTGGCCAGAAATATCCTCTAAGATCAGGGCAATCATGGGTAATCTCTTTCTCTTTCATCGTCAAATCTGAAGCCCACTTCAGAAAAACATCTTCTTTCTTGGCTCACTACTACCTGTCAGTGAGCCATTAAAACCGCCCCCACAAGTACTTATCTATGTGTAAGACTCAGGTGCAATTATAATTCGGCACAAGACTAGGCGTGTAACATATCTTGAGGGCAATGAGGTAAAACCTAGCTTTCTCATTCTGCAAACTCGCACTCTAAACTCAACAGTTTCTTTGAATATATGTGTGTGTGTGTGTGTGTGTGTGTGTGTGTGTGTGTGTGTGTGTGT
>JAGFZM010000074.1:143165-160994 GCA_017657215.1 Limnothrissa miodon
GTGTGTGTGTGTGTGTGTGTGTGTGTGTGTGTGTGTGTGTGTGTGTGATACACTAAATGTCAGGGCCACTTGTGCAAGCTCTGAGGAATATTTTCCCCTAAAGTCTAATGAAGTCCAAGCTGCACGTTGGACTTTAAAGCAGTTCGCTTATGTAATGCACCTCCTCGTCTCCCTCTGCTTCCTCCTCTGTCTTTTCTTTTTCTACTTTTCCTCCTTCTCCTCCTCCTCTTCTGTCTCTCCTGCTCAATGGCTTTGTGTCCACCTTGTTTTACTTTGTGTATCTCATTTCTACTTGTCAAATTGGTCAGAGATGCTAGTCACATGATTTTTTTTTGCATCCGCATCTTGCACTAGTGGTAAGTGGAAATTTGAATTGGGGTCTGGTTGTGTCTTTTACCATCTGTGCTTATGTCACCCCAAAATGTCTGCATTTAAAAACCATGTGACACACACTCTGGTACTCTGGTACAAGTTGTCCCACCAAACACAGCTTCTTCCAAAACTGGTGCTCCATGTACGACTGACAACAGCACGACAAGGCAGGATTGCTAGAGATGATCTCTCCGTCATGGATAGAACACAATCAACAGATTTGTTACGGTTTTAAATGAAAACCCTAGTAATGGAGATGCCTCTTTAATCAACCAGAAAAACCTCATGCCTTAAAGAATTCAATAAGAACAAGAAAGGTTCAATAAGATTCTAGAGCTCTTTGTGTGTGTGTGTGTGTGTGCCTGTGTGTATTTATCCTTGTTCCCTGTCTTCCGCTCTGAAAGGGAACACAGTGACTCTGAAAACACTTGAAGTGAGTCTCACACTCTGTCCCGCCAAGCAAGAAGTCGTGGCACTGGCCTTGATCTCTGCTAATGTGCTTCCTGTGCTGAAATGACTGCCAGCGTTTCCTCATGCACCGGAGCAGCCTCCCAGTAGAGCCACACTGCACCTGGGTGTAGCCTGTGCCTCTGTGCGTGTGTGTGTGTGTGTGTGTGTCTGTGTGTGTGCGCGCGCGTGCGCAGGACGAGACAGAGGCACTTTGTCCTGTGCAGCTCAGATGTGTCTTTGTGTGGGTGCAGGCGGTGGGCGCAGCTGAGACTTTCGGGTCCTCATCTGTCTTCCCCAGCTTCCCTGTCCATGGCCCTCTGTTTGACCAGGGCAGCTCTTACAGCGCACAAAGCGTCAACCAATCAGCTTGCCCGGAGTGGATATGTCTTTGATTAGCATGAAACAGTCAACAGAACATGAGGTACAGCTGGAGGTTGAGTGGAAAGGGGAGGGAAAAGTCACAACTTCAAGTTCCAATAAAAAAATCTTGTTTTGGAGCTTGCTTAGACAAGTGTGTTGTGTTAGTCTCTGTTTATGTAAGAAGAGGAATGGTCTGTAAGAATTTATTTGTGTTTTGCCCGCATGCGTGCGCTCTGCCTGTCAGTGACTGCGCAACTCCTCAGTGGCCAGTTAATGACTTTCTCTGTGTTTGCTCTGCTCAAGGTGGCTTTCCTGTTTACCTCACATGCCCCTCCCTCAACTCTGTGTGTGTGTGTGAGAGAGAGAGAGACAGACAGACAGAGAGAGAGAGAGAGAGAGAGAGAGAGTGTGTGTGTGAGGATAGGTCAGGGAAGAGTTGTTTTGCAGTGTCTGTTTTTGTGAGCGCATGCAGCTCCTGCACCCAGAGCTGAACTAAGGTGTCCTCATGATGAATGTCTCGGGTGATTTGATAACAACTTCTTCTCAGAGAGAATTAGAATAAGATGTGCTGCCAGTGCTTTCCAGGAAAGGCCTTTATTAAGGCAGTGTCACTGTGTGTGTAAGTGTGTGTTTTTATCTTCAATTTTCTCTCCTTCTCTCTCTCTCTCTCTCTCTCTCTCTCTCTCTCTCTCTCTCTCTCTGTCTGACTCTCTTTTTTTCTCAATCTCTGCCGTACTTTATTCCTCAGCGGCTGGCAGCCTTATAAATGCAGCGCTCCGGTGAAATGTAATCCTCTTGTTTTTGCTGATGAATTCTTCTGAGCTCAGCTGCCAGAGGGCCTCCAAAACTGAAACTGCACATGGCTCCGTTCAGCCGGGGGAGCGGTGACGTCTCCCACCAGGAGACCGGAGGGGAGGGGAGGGGTGGGAGGGTGGGTGTGTGTCGAGGGGAGGGGAGGGAGGTCACAGAGGAGAGGAAAAGAGAGTAATGGAAACGAGCAGGGCAGAAACAAAAGAAAGCAACAGAACGGAGACAAAGAGGAAAGAGAAGAGAGAGAGAGAGAGAAGATCAGATTGGAAGAGCTCGTAGTCAAGAGAATCAGAGGTTTAAGGAGGACAGAATGAGGCAAATGGTCAGCGTGGCACTGAGCAGTATTGTGCTGTGCTGAAGCTGCAGAGGAAACAGGAGTGAGGACTGAAAGTGTGAATGAAGCTAAAGGACGGGACACAGACAGAAACGTGAGCAGGATTAAGAGGAGATCTCACATCTGGGCCTGTGGGTGCTCATATCAGCACCATATGGGGCACAGATGTTTCCTCACCCAAACAACCCCCCAAACCACCCCCGCCCCCCTCACACACACACATACACACACACACAAATACATGACACATCCTTCAGACACACTACACCCGCAGCAGAACAGCTTTGTTTCCTTACCAACTATAATCTACAGTACCGTGTGCAGCCAGGACCCAGCAGCACATAGGAACTCCAGTCCTGGATGCCTGTGGTCTATTCCCATGTAGAAGCATCCTGCTAACTAAATACAGCATGCCTCTGTCGTGCACACAGCTCTTCCCTGTGACAGTGTGTGTATGCGTGTGTATGTGTGTGTGTGTGTGTGAACGAACGCTATTGTGGTGATGGCGGTGGCGGCACCTTTGAAAGGCTTTCGGGGATCGCTGTGCGTGTCCCAGACAGCTGTATCAGATCAAAGCGGAGCCGGGATTGGGATGTAGAGCATCTGGAAGTGGGTCAGACCTGGCTGATTCTGCAAACACAGATGCTTTGTCTGTGTGTGCGTGTGTGTGTGTGTGCATGTGTGTGTGCACTGTATGCTTCTATTTTAGTTTCCGGAAAAAAAAACAAAGCAAATGAATTTGTCTGTGGTGCCCTATTGTCAAGTAATGAGGCAGTCGTGTGTGTGTCTGTGTGTGTGTCCTCCCAAAGAAAGTATTCAAATATGTGTGTGTGTGTATCCTCCCAAAGAAATTATTCAAATGTGTGTATGTGTGTCCCCTTCGAAAAAAGTATTCAAGTGTGTGAGTGTGAGCAAGTGTGTGTGTGTGTGTGTGTGTGTGTGAGCGTGAGCAAGTGTGTGACTGCCTGTGGTGGGGGTTAAAAGGCTGCCTGTTATGTCATCAAGCAGCTTAATTACAAGATTTCAAAATAGGAATGTGGCACTGAAATACACAAACCGTTTATCAACTCAAGTTGTTTAGCAAGGCTAATGTTCACCGCTTTTAAGTGTAATCTGGCCTAGTGAAGTGTTTCTGGAAGGGAAGACTCCTAAAGGTCTCACAGTGTCGGGCAGTTGTGGGTCTGGCCTCAGGAGTTGTAGCTACTTACCTCAAATGAACTCATGAGGACAGACTAGGACATGACTAGGAATTGTGTGACTTGAAATAGCTAATCATTATCACACATTACTCTAATCCTGTGTGTGTGTTCGCATGCACATTTGTGTGTATGTGTATACTGTATGCATGTGTGCTCGTGTGTGACTAAAACTTGAAATAACTTAATCAGGATCACACATTAAGTCTGTGCGTGTGTGTTAATGTTTGTTTGTGTGTGTGTGTACTCTGTTGTCTATGAAATGGGAAACTTGGACATTGTGAAGAATTGAGCTGTTTGGAGTTCAAATTAAACTGTTAGCATGTGCGCCTACTGTAGAGATCTACAATAGATGGTTGAACTGGCTTGGAGGCATGGCGCATGTGATAACAAATATCTCCAACAGCAGTCATAGGTGACTGAGCCTTGGCGAGGTCGGCACATGCTGCAGTTACTTGCCGAGTCTCAAGCACCATAATTCCCATGTGCAGCATCACGTCGCATGATCATGTTATGAAATGCAAGAATGTGTAATTAGTCAGATCTATGTTATAATAGCAGTTCCACAGACAGAAAGCAAAGGAAGTTGTGGTGAGGGAGAAAAGAGAGAGTCAGTTCTTGGATGCTGGAACCGAACTTGGGAGGTGTTTTCATGTGAAGGCAGATTTGAGAGTTTAAAGCACTTTTTAAAGAAAAAAAACTCCTCCATTCTAAAGGAAATGAGACAGCATAAAAGTAATGAGTTGTTTTCTTTAATGGAGTGATTGGTGAAGTTGCTGAGAGAGTATTTTTAGGCCTGCAGTTGATTTACTTTGAGGTAGTTGAATAAGACAGACGGGGAGGTGGGTGGCTGGGTGGGTAGGGGGAATTGGGATGACATTAAAAAGCTCTTGTTTGACTTGCCTGGGCTCTGGTTCCTGGTCTAGTCTTGGTGTAGGAACTAGGAGTTTGGAATTTCCTTCACTGAGTCTTGTCTGACTCTGCTGTCTCTTTTCTTCTCTCTTTTTCCCTGTGTGTGTGTGTGTGTGTGTGTGTGTGCGTGTGTGTGTGTGTGTGTGTGTGTGTGTGTGTGTGTGTGCTTGTGTGTGTGTGTGCTTAACAGTGGCCCGGCACACACAGTCGTTCACAGTCACGGATGATTGAGGCGGACTGCAGCATGTCTGCCAGCACACTGCCCTGCCAGCCCTGTCAGATGGACAGGAGCGGCAGCTTCTTCAAGGTAAGAGAGTCTCCTGTCTGTCTAACTGTCTGTCAGTCTGACTGTCTGTCTGTCTGCATATGTATGTGTTATGTACTGTATGTACAGAACTCTATGTGTTCTGTACTGTATGTAAGTACATTGTATGCATGTATGTACTGGAAGTATGTACTGTTTACATTGTAGGCGTCTGTTTTTGTCTGTCTGTAAGTGTACTGTACTGTATACAGTATACATGTACTGTATATATTTAGTGTCTGTTTTTCTGAATGTGTACTTTCTCTTGTCTGTACATATATCAGTATATGTTGTTTGGGTGTCTGTCTGTCTGTCTGTTACTCTGTCAGTTCAATAATGGTGTACCTAAAGTGATATTACGTTCTGATCTCTTGTCCGAGCAAGAGATCCAATCTCTGAGCCACAACACGTCAGTAAGCCTTCCTCATTCCTCTGTTGTCTTTCCTCCTGTGCTCTACACCAGCTCATGTGCTATTTGTCTTGGCCCATCTGCCTACCGGCTCCATGTGCCTATTCACCGGTGATCTAGCACTTCTGCCCATCAACGAGGCAGCGTAATCCGAGTCCACCTTATCATATTTATGAGAAATTGCTTCATTTGGGCTGAAAGAGGTAGCTAAAATCCGGTGGCAGATAGCCACATACCCAAGAGATGGGGATGTCTCTTTCCTGAT
This sequence comes from Limnothrissa miodon, assembly GCA_017657215.1. NCBI lineage: Eukaryota > Metazoa > Chordata > Actinopteri > Clupeiformes > Clupeidae > Limnothrissa > Limnothrissa miodon. The sequence continues at coordinate 148,578 of JAGFZM010000074.1, forward strand.
AAGGGCACTGCCTTTCAGCCATGAAAGCATGGAGCTTCTCCACCTCTCCACCCTGGGGTGGCTGCCCTGCGTCAGGCCAGGGGGAGGATCCGTTCCCACTGTCAGCTCCTTTGTCTGAGGCTGGGCCCCGTGCCAGCAACGAGCTGCTCGAAGAGGGGCCCGAGGGCCACTTCAAAACCTGCAGCACAGGCTCACACCCCTTACACACTATGTACACACACACACACACACACACACACTCACACACATACACACAACTTCTCCTCCCTCAGATATAAATCACGTGTGTTTGAGTGTGTAAAAAAATACAAAAAAAAGTTTGTCATCCTCTCTCTCTCTCTCTCTCTCTCTCTCTCTCTATCTCTCTGTGTGTGTATGTGTATGTGTGTGTGCTTGTGTGTATGCATTTGTGTGTTGTGAGGGGTGTGACAACACAGCCCCAAGGCCATAAATCAGAAGACGCTTTTTTGCTGTGACAGCAAAGAGTAGTGCGCACACTGAACTCTTATTACACTACCTCATACTCTGGTTGTGCTCAGACCATGGAAACAACAACAAAAGGCCCAACCCCCTTACAGTCGGTTTGTGTCATCCTCCCCGCCATTACTACACCGCTGACACGTGCGCTCAGGTCACCCGAGGTCCCTCGGCTCAGGTGGCTGGGAAGTCTTTTTTTTATACTGCGGGAGCATTTTCACCTGTGGCAACCATAGCTACGTCTTAATCACGAGCCAATAACCCCCAACCCCAACCCTCAACCCCCAACCCCCAACCCCCACCCCTCATTGTCCTGGGACAAATGGACGGAGGTTGTGTGGTTCCATTCTGATGCGAACGGCCCCAGTTAGGCTATCGCAGGTCTGCTTTTCAGGCCGTCCGGTTGAGCAGAAACCTCCAGTGATGCGTCACAGGGCTCCCTTTCTCTCCGTCTGAATGGGTTGAATAGAGGGAGCGCCGACATCTCCCCCGTGTCACTGTACAGGGGCCAACACACTGGACAACTAATAGCCATAGAGACACTGGGGCTCTCCCAAGCTTCTTCCAGAGTGGCTGTAACTTAACACACAATTCAAGCATTTATGATATTGTATATTGCTTAATCTGCTTCTTTTTAGTCAGCATCGGGGGTTGCTTTTAGACTATATTGTTATCATAACATTGTATCTATCTTATTGCTTGTCTGTCTTAACAGTTTTATTTTATTACCTTCTCTGTCTTTTAGGTTTCTTTTTTGGTTGCCTACTTTCCCAAATGTCTCCCTTTCTCTTTCTCTCTTTCTTTTCCTCCTCCCTCCTTCCTTTCTCTCTCTTCTCTCTGTCTCTCTCTTTCTCTCACTCCTTTTTCCTCTACCCCTCACCCCTCCCCCTCTCCTCCTTAAGACTGAACGCTTGAACACCTTGTACCCAGTTAAGGCTGGTAGCACGTCTGAACACATACTTTCCTACTGACCAGCTCAGGGCCGCCCCCACCGCCTCCGCCTCCTCTTTTACGATGTCCGTGTTGTGTACGGCCCCGCTGCTCATTAAGCTTTTGCCCAGATGAGCGCAGCTCTTGGAGCTGTCTCGGACCTTTCACAGAGAGCAAGCAAGCGGGTGAGTCAGGGATCACCGGTGCCAGACGTGCCACTTGCCTGCCCGCTGGCTCACCAGAGGCCTGCCAGGAGGCCCTTCCCAACCCATATGCCACAACTTTCTTATAAAAGCCCAGCGTAGCCAGGCGCCCCAAACACTCAGCTGAACTAAGCTAAACGGCCCAATCTGTTCAATGCCTGATGCTGAGCAGTCATGCCAGGCCCACAGAGCTTCATTGGCACAGTTGCATAAGAAGCGGGCAAGCGTTTTTTTTTTTTTTTTTTTTGTGCAATGCTTTATTAATGTATGATTTGTCGCCCACATTTCCTGCCTGCCCAGTAGTCTCTAGGCAGCGTGTGTGTGTGCGTGTTTTCTGTCTGGTTGTCTCATCACGCGGTAAATGATAGTCTGTCAAGCGACGCACAGAGAGGATTTTCCACTCTCCTTCCACAAACCTCACCTCTCTCTTTCTTTCTTCTCTCTCTCTCTCTCTCTCTCTCCCTCCCTCCCTCCCTCCCTCTCTCTAGGAGGTGACATTTTATTTAGTCTATTGCAGTCAAAATGTCAGGTTTGCAGGTTTGCTCCCTGTGACATTACTTTGACACTTTAATGAAGCGAGAAGTGGTCTGCTGCTCGGTGTAAAAAGTAAGTCACTTTCTCGCCCTCAGACTTCTGTTCTTTGCACCACCACTGTGAGCTACGCTGAGGCGATAAGCTCCCAAATGATTTTCTTTAATGAAAAAACGGCCCCAGCACGGTTTCAGCATCTCAATGGACCATGGATAATGAGTTCAGAATAAAAGGAGTTATTTTATGTCTGCGCCAATAAGGGGTGATTTCAGCCATGTAGCAAGTCTAAGATGATGAAATTGACCTGGAGTGTGAGACTGTGTGTATGTGTGTGTGTGTGTGTGTCTTAATTGAGACCTGGGTTTTAGGATATTTTAATCTGTTAATGCACTTTGTGTGTGTGTGTGTGTGTGTGTGAGTGTGTGTGTGTCTCGTGGAATAGGAACTACTGCACCTAGCTGTGAGCGGTGTTGAGTGAGTTAGAGCCAGAGGCCTGCCTTGTTATTGTGGTTTGCTGACGTGCGCTCCGATGGGGTTAGACAAACAAGCCTCCAAGACACGAGTACAAAACGCTGGCTTGCAAGGAACACAAAAAAGCCAGTGTGAAACGCTCAAAGAAGAGAGTGAGACTGACCAGGATAATGAAGGGAGAAAACAAAGAGAATAACTTTGTGTTTGTTAGGGAGCGACAGGTGCTTGTAGCCTTTAAATCTAGATGTGCCCTGCCCTAAGCAAACAGTTTTGCTATACAAATATGTCTGGAAAAAGTAGCTGTTCTCCCAAATTTACCTAGCAGTAGCTTATCTGCTGAAGCGCAAAGAGACCACAGATTCCGCTTCTTAGACTGAGCTCATTCATCGGCCATGGCCAGATATCACATTTTGATGTTACAGTCTGGCTGGTCAAACTAAGATGCTGGAGGTGTCTGCACAGATGTCTCATGTCTTGTCTAAAGACAGCAGTTTTTAAGTTAGGGCTGGACAGATCATTGTCTGAAAGTGGTGGTTTTCAAGGCCATACTTAGACGGCTCGTAGAGTTCAGCAGAGAGTTTTCTTTTACCCACAGCATTCTGTGGGTATCCACAAAAAGAGTGTGGAAGAGCTGTGTCAAGCACTGACATCTTCTGGTCATCTGCTGAACAACAAAGGAAAACAACTTCTGAATTAATCACCAACTATTTATAAATTAAAGGCCCACTATGCAACATTTTTCATTTAATTAATCCGTTTCATACTGTTTAGGATGCTAAAATTAGTCATTACACGGCGAACGAACGGTGTAGAATGCGCCACCGTTGCCAATAGCGGTAGATACAGCACTTGCAATGTTCAGCAGCGTGGACCGCCTCCAATAGAATGCAGTGCAATACAATGCAATACAGCGGGCTTTAGAGGGAGCTCGTGACAGAGAAAAACAGAATGTTGCTTAGTGCCGGTTTAATGATAAATGTATCCATTTAATTCCTCAAACTGGTCCTTATATTATGCTAACTCAAATGTCCTTGTTATGTGAACTTTAGACATGTAAGTGTGTTGTCTTTGGGAAAATCTGATGAATATTATTTTCAACCCACAAAGCATTTCATTGTCTACTAATTATTGTTTTGTCAGATCAGCTGTGAAATTAATGTAAGCAGAAAAGAAAATCCATTGGAAAGCGTGTACTGTAAGCAGTAGATCATGCAGTCCCATTGCCTACACCAAATAATGACTTGTGAGTCAGAGGTCCAGAATCTTCTACGCAACAGCCTGGGCTTTGTAGACGTCTGAGCTCCAGTCCATGGCCTGTTGTCAGTGAGTGTGAGTCTGCTGCCGGTGCCTTGGCTAAATGGGCTACACTGACACGAGCTGGGTGGATGTCTCCATTGTCTGCCGCTCAGACAGCACACATGTAGTCGTCATCAGCTGGGTCCATTCCTACCAAACCAGTTTATTGTGTAAGGGCCAGTGTGTTCTCATTCTGCACATTTTATCACAGTACACTGTGTATCTCGGCATCATGGACCACGGTTAACATTTTTTGTATTGGTGTGTGTGTGTGTGTGTGTGTGTGTGTGTGTGTGTGTGTGTGTGTGTGCAGGTCCACGTATTTCTGTTGTAATCAGCTGGTTTGTGAGTCACTGGTCTTAATGAACATATGACTGGTGCATGTTAGGATCTTAAGATCATCCGAAGGAATGGGGAGGGGCCAAATGCTTAGGAATTAAGGAAATTCCTATGACGTGTACAGCTTTCCAGAAGTTGTAAACACATTTCTGTTAAATATACCGGTGCACAGTTTGCCATAAAGGATTTATAATGTTGTTTTATGATTTCGACATGTGTAATCATGTTGTCAGTTTTTTTTTAGTAATCATGTTATGAGGTTTTCAATTGACGACAATTAATGATTTTTCCCTAAATTTGAAAATATATGGTTGTGAATGGCTGTATTCAGTTTCCATTTCTGTTGTGTTTATCTGGGGGTGTGGACTGCACGATAAAGGAGAAGTCAGGATCACACAGGGATGTGACTAACCGTTCCCCAGCTGAGTTGGCATAAACCCTGGCCAATAAGCCTAGCAGAGAAATGTGAAAAACAAACATCTGCATAGACATTTCACACAAACACACACACACACACACACACACACACACTCAAGCAGACTAACAGAAAGAGAGAGTTATCTCTTCCCTTTTACAGACAGCTTATATTTGGTGGCATTGTCGTAAGAATAAATGTGAGCACTTCTGTGCCTAGAAGGATGTTTGCTTTAATGTTTATGTTTTTCTTTGTGTGTCTCTCTCATCCTGTCTCTCTTTCTTTGGGTTTCTGCTTGTTAATAACATCTATTTCAAAGGTAAACCCTATTTTTGAACCCCCCTATCTCTCTCTCTCTCTCTCTCTCTCTCTCTCTCTCTCTCTCTCTCTCTTTCTCTCTCTCTCTCTTTCTCTCTATCTATCTTATCTATCTATCTATCTCTATTTTGAAATGACTGTATGTTCTCCTTAGTGGTATTGATTTCTGACTCCTGCTCTCTCTCCTTGGGTGTGTGTTCCAGCTGATTGACACGTTCTCGACAGAGATCTCCGAGCTGAAGCAGGAGATGGCACCGCCAGCGTTGGCCGCAGACAGGGAGCCTGAAACGACCGTCCTGAGAGGGTAAGTCAAAGGCTCCCCCTCCTCCATACACGCTACACTTCATCCAGCAACTCTTACGTTCATACACCTGCTGTGGATCTAACTATGACGCATATCATGTCACATTATATTATGTAGTCTTTTTAACTAAGGCATGCTCAATGAATAGAATAGAGGCATCCATTAAATGTTGATTATTTAAAAATGGTGTTAAAGCAGCACTTAAGACGTTTTCAAACCTTAAAATTATGTTTTCAAAATTGTTTCGGTGGTCCATCAAACTTGTGACAAGGTGAACTATACTCGCTGCATTTGCTCAGCGGCCCTCTATCAGCTTTAACGGCACTAAACAAGTTAGTGATCTGTAGTTCAAGTAAAACTACAATCGACTTGTCTTATGACAAGCTTTCGTTTAGATCTGTAGAGGGTGCGATTTTCAAAACTTCTTAGTGCTGCTTTTACATCTTGGAACAAACTTTAAAGAAGTCAGTTATTTAGAGTATTTACAGATGTGTGACACTATGCATACCCAATACATAGGGGGAAATATTGTGTGTCCTTTCACAGTAAAAAACTTTAGATTTAAATTTATTTAAGATGAAATAATTTAGTTTGAGAATTAAATTTAAGCACAATTATCAGTTGTAGTGTGCACTTTCTGCCAGTAGGTGGACTATCTGTCATGTGAGATTAATGTTCGATAAGAGAGGAGTAATGTGGTATAACTTCCCATCAGAATTTCATGATGACATCTGTATGATGTTTCACTAACCGAAATCAGTTGGCGCGTAAAGCTTGGATCATGTGTATCCAAGAGATTTTGACAGTTTCTAAGAAGTGAAGGCAAAGTGGGCAATAAGAAAAAGGGCTTAGGTTTATATATGTCTTTCATGCTTTACATTTTATGTAGGCATGCAAGTGTGTTTAGTGTTTGTGTGTGGGAGGGGGAGCTGGACTGGAGCTGGAGGAGGCGAAGTGTGTAGGTTATGCGAAAGTGAAACAGTTTGAGGGTGGGGGTGATGTGTGGCCAGAATTTAGGGCCTTTTAGAACTCTTGCAGCAGATTTTTGGTATATTGTAGTATATCAAGGGCTTTGTAAAACTGGTAATGTTAGCAAACTATTGATTGGCATTTTGACCAGTTTGTGGCCGTATAAATTCCCCCCCTTATGTCACGACTCACTCACTGTGACTCAGATTATTGTGGAGGTTCTGGCGCTGGTGTTTCGGGCTGTAGCGGTGGTGTTCTGGAATGTTCTTTATACCTTGAGTGAGTGCATGATACAAGCTACCGTCTCTGTTACGTCATTCACTCCATTGCCTAATACTATCATTGTAAGGAGCTGAGCCATCGGCCTCTCTGCAGAGTCAGAAGATTAAAAATCTGCTGCCTACTTTAGGTCTACTCATTTATTATGAAAAAGCCGGATCAGACATCTGTGTTGCTGCTTGTATTAGTCTGTTTTTGTGGAGGTGTCTCCGACTAAAGCGCCCTATTTGAAAATACGCTCTGTGCTTACAGTAAACCTTGATTCTTTTCTATGTGTTTGCATGGTGTCCATCTCTCCGCAGACTAGAAAACGAGGTCAGCGGACTCTTCCTGCAGGCGGCCGACTGCGCAGGCACCGGTGGGGCCCGGGACTCCGGCTACGACTCGCTGCGGAGGCGCCTTAGCGTGCTGGACAGGCTGACGCATACGCACGCCGTCTGGCTGCAGCTTTCGCTAGGGGACGACGACGCTAGACGCATTCTGCAGCCACAGCCGCCAGGGGTGAGACACCCACCAACCACACACACACATGCTGCGCTAACAGACACATGCAGTAGAGGTCTTTTATTTCTGCAACCCCATGTTCCGCTACCCTTTAGCCTCCAGTGTTTCCTAGAAATTCCCACTATGGGACTATAACACTATGAGACTGTGGGATGGCAGTGGGGTGAGCGGTTTCTCTGGTGCTATTACATTATATACATTATATTTCATGTCCATGTGTTTTCATAGCAAGGTGGTATAATGACAATCTGCCTTCATGTTTGAGGATGGAACCTTGACACCGAATAGCATAATGCTGATGAACTTCTATTTTTGGCTTCTATCTAACTTCCCCGAAAGGATTAATCATTGCCCACACAATAAGTTGGAATAGCTTAGTTGTGTGATGTCAGTGCTGACCATAGACTATTATATACAGTCTATGGTGCTGACAGTGTGGGTAGTCTTGTAGTTATAACGAGACAAAGGAAACTGCTTTGCGGTCCTGTCTTAGAAAAAAAAAATCCCCACACACTTATTGCTCCTACACAACATTCATTAGAACTGAAGTCAGGTGGGAAGCTGAGTGGCTGTGTTTGTCCTCCCCAGACATTCCTGGTGCGGAAGTGTCAGAGGCTGCAGAGGAAGGTCATCTCCCTGCGCATGCAGGACAGCAGCGGCAGTTGCAGCGGTGGTGACGAGGCCGTGCAGGACTTCCCCATCAAGGAGAGCCAATACAGTAGGTATCCATGTGCACAGCCGCTGCACGGAACACACTGACCCCCCCAACTCCCCAGGGCCACTCTTTTATTTGTCCGATTTCCTGCAAAGCGTGTGGAACGAGTGCTCCATTTCCTGTGCCTTTGTTCTATGTGTGAGCAGCAGTGCTGGCTCTTCCTGAACAAGGATGACAACTGCCAGGTCGTTTGCTGACGCTGAGTGAGGGTTTGAACTTCCTGCGCAAGTCAACACAGGCCATCAAATGAAGAAGGATTAGCTTAATAAAGTCTAATAAAGTCTCTGGCCCAGGCAGGTTTAGCAAACCTGGCAAACCTGCAGTTGACACGTGCCAAATGCCAGAAAACGTGCTGCTTCCTTTATAGCCAATGCTCAGTGCTCTTCCAGCACAGACATGACAAATAGAATGCAGAGAGACAGATATATGGAGAGAAAACCTTGATCTGTTGAGACAATTACAACGGGGATCGGCTCGCCGGGCCTGGCTCCAGATGGCCACATCTGGATCTGGTTAACCCACTTCCCTTACTTCCCCTCTCTGCTGCTTTTTATTATTCTCTCTCTCTCTCTCTCTCTCTCTCTCTCTCTCTCTCTCTCTCTCTCTATCTATCTATCTATCTATCTCAAATTCTCTGTATTATTCACACCCTCTTTTTCCTCTATTTTTCTTCAGCCTCCACTGTTTCACTTCTCCCACTCATTCATGCCCACTCTCTCCCTTTCATTTGCACTCTTTCTGTTTTTCTTTCTTTCTGTTCTCCTTTACTCCCTCTCTCGCTCTCCTCTCTTTCTCCCTGCTTTCTCCATCTGTCCATCGGGCTGTGGCGTGTGGTGTGCGGGGCGGAGCCGTCAGCTGTGTTGTTGTTGTGGTTTGAGCACATGCATTAGCTCAGCTCCTCCTTCCTCCTCAGCAGGCACCGATCCGTCCAGCCATTGTCCCTCCCCATTGGACGTGGCTCCTTGTTTTTAACTCTGTCTCCGCTCTCTCCTTCCCTCTCTCCCTCCCTACCCCCCTTTCTCCATCTCTCGTTCACACAGCCTTCTCTTTGGAGGGGTCGGGAATCAGCTTTGCAGACCTTTTTCGCCTGGTCGCCTTCTGCTGCATCAGTAGGTAAGACAATCTGAGAACAACAGCCAGTCATCTCACACACACACACACACTCACATGTGTGTCACATGCTCAAGGGGTTCAGCGGTCCACCTCCTTAGTAATGTGCTGTGACAGAATGCTCTGGTTTGGCAGTGGACAAACACACAAAGACAGTCAGCACATAAACACACACTGCCCACCACCCCCTTTCCTAATCTTTGTTTTGACAGCGCTAACGCATGCAACAACGCTCTTTGAACTGAACTGGATACGTTTGTTGCTACAGGGCCCAGAGCATGCGGTAAAAGTGTTGATGACACAGCACATGTGGGCTAATTCTTACCATAAGGCAGCTAGCACAGGCCAGGCTTGCATGCCACTTGTGTTTACCGTATACATTCCATACGGGATCTTTGGAAATGCGCGGCCCAAAGGGCCTTGTAAACTGATTTGGTTCCAAACTGTAGATTAGGCCTAATTGGGCCTTAATGTGAAGCACATTCGGGCTGTGATTCGTGTGTAGGCTCGCAGGCACAGACTCACACAAAGGCGGGTGGAGCACTGAGGGCCGAGGAAGAGGAGGGAGGTGTGTAAGTAGAAACAGGGCCTCGCTGACAGCAAGGAACAGCCATAAAGCAGCATGTGAAATATGACGTTCCACAAACGTGAGGCACGCACATGTGTGATCTATATCTGTACATATATATGTGTGTGTGTGTGTGTGTGTGTGTGTGTAGATGTCTGAAGGGGGCAGAGTGTTTGAAGAGTGAGAGTGGTTTGGGAAGCGACACTGTCCCCTGCGTGACTGAATGCCAGAGTCTGCCAGACACACTGACTGATGCCAGGACTAGTGGCTTTTATTGTCGTCGTTTTACTCACACGCACCCCCCTTCTCACCACCCAAAACAATAATTGTCATCTATTCTTCTCTCTCTCTCTCTCTCTCTCTCTCTCTGTCACTCATTCCTCACTCACCCCACATTCTTTCCCTGTCTTTCCTGTCCATTCCACTCACCCCCCAACCTCTCTCTCTCTCGTGCCATATTAAGATCAAGTCCATGCACTGGCTTTGGCCACCAGAAGTGTGGTGCTAGTGTCTCTCATTCCTGAGCTATGCCATGATTCAGAGCTGGGACCCAGTCCTGCCTCTCCCTCCCTCTGTTTTCATACGGCTCGAAACCCAGCTGCTCAATAGCCTCTTTATTCAGTACCAGGAAGTTTCATATTTGATTTTCAGTCAATTCATGTGTTTTTTTTTTTTACTTTTCTTTTTATACGCTTTTATACTGTTAAAGGTTATTTAATTAATTTTTACTTCTTTTTACTTTTTTTTCTTTAATGACTTCTAGAGATGTCCTACCCTTCACACTCAAGCTACCTGAGGCCATCTCCACAGCCAAGTCGCCTACTGATCTGGAAGCTGTAGCAAAGTTTGGGATAGGTGAGCTAATGTCCCATTGCCTTCATACATTTCAAATAGTAAGCTATTAATGTCATATGGAGTTTATATTTTCTTCAACCTTAGACCGATTCAAGAGAGATCATGAGAGATATTTCATTCCTTGTGCTCAGGGCATGTGATTTCCCACAGTAACCAATCAACAATCAAGTCTATCTAAAAAACACAACACATGTTATGCATATGTTTTATTTACATATTGAAATGTGATTTTGACCAGAAAAATAGCAGATGTGGAGTAAGTACTTTAACTTTTCTAAAGTTGAGCCTGACTAGAGCGATCGGCCAACGGTGAGTCAGCCATTCCACAGGGCTGCTTTAGGGGCCCACATTTGCCCCGCTTGACTGGGTGCACAGAAAGAGTGGGCTGACTCACAGCGGTCAGAGAAAGCCTGCAACACTCGCCCAGCTTTCGGGCCAGTGAGCTTCAGGTTTCTCAACACACATTCACATAAGAGGATTGTGATTGTAGGTATCACTGATGGAGACCTGACTCTGACTGACTTTTAGTTAAAGAAGCAAAAAAAAATGTTTCGGAAAATACTTTGAGTTTAAATGCTACTCGTTTTTTTACAAGTATTTTAAGACCTTCTTGGGTGCATTTCTAGAATGTGACCTTGGTAAGTTTTGTTACTGTCTTGGGAGCACTCAATGGTTTAACCCCAAGACTGTGATGGATTTAAGCAATAAGGCTTTCTAGAAACTCAGTGTTTACTGGTAGCCTGGCAGCATAAAAGCTATCCTACTGTCAAGATTTTCAGTGCCACCTTGACTTGACTCTGTCATCATAATGGGTCATGATAATTGTATCGTCCATATAATGTTGTGGATGGTTTGTCTGTTGGTCGTCTGTGCGGCAGAGAGCTATGTACTGTGGAAAACCCATGTTGGACAGACAATGCTGCCGTTTGTGTGTAGGAGACGTGCATGAGAAGTGGACGTGTCCACGTTCCACCGTATGCTGACATTTCCTTTACAGACGCGGCATTCACGGAGCCGAGCTGACCTACAAGCAGCGAATGCTGTCGCCTTCCGTGAGAACACACTGTGGACCCGGGGGTCTCAAGTGGCTCACCCCACAGGCATGCCTGTAAGCTGCGACCTCAAGGATCTGAGCAGGGGAGCTTTGCAAACAGACAATGCCGACTCTGTACTATAGCGCAACGTTTGAAGGGCAAATAAATAGTCATGTTGTCCTGTTGTTGTTAGTGAGGCCCAATATTGTTCTGTTGTTCTTAGTGAGGTCCGATATTGTTCTGTGTTCCTAGTGACGTCCGACCACCTCTTGGGTGTGTTCCTCTCCTGACGTCATGAGATGCTGTCAGTACCTGACGACGGTTCTTGAATGTCTGTCTGTTACGGGCTTACATAAATGATATTTCTCTGCCGGCCAGCTTCAAAAGGCAGTGGCAATATCAAGATGATCCTCATGGACAAACCTCCAATTTCCCAAGTCCCTTTATCCCAAGAAGCCAGGCTTACGCAACCCCCTCTTTCACTGAAGGAGTCTAATAGGAGAGCCACGTGGGACAAGGTGACGATGCCCCTTCCCACGAGATCAAGGTTTTGCCTTGTGACGGGTCCAAAAGGAAACGTGAGCCGTGAGCTCTCTCTCTCTCTCTCTCTCTCTCTCTCTCTCTCCCTCTCTGTCTCTCTCTTTCACTGAAGGGAGACACCTGACTCTGTAGTGCTCCTGTGAGTCCCGTGCCTTTTGTGCGGTTAATGTGCCGCGACAGTCGCTCTCCCACTTGTGTAAACTCGCCTTTGTCCAAAAGGACGCCGCCCTGTTGTGCACTGCCAGGCATGGGGGAGGGAATGCTTGTTTGTGGAGCACGAACAAAACGGGGGAGGGAGGACGGGGGACCACAATACCAGTCCACAGTTGGGAGCACACTGGATCGGTAAGCTGAAGCTTAGGATACCATAGATGGGTTTTGTGTTCTCTCCCGGGAGGGGGACCATGGGATCATTAACAGATCCCTCCAGATTGCGAGAAGTAGAGAAGGAGCACACACTCTCCCAGTGGAGTATTGCCTTTAGGAGGAAGGTGTGTGTGTCTGAGTGTGTGTATATGTGTGTGTGTGTGTGTGTGTGTGTGTGTGTGTGTGTGTGTGT
>JAGFZM010000074.1:161004-182100 GCA_017657215.1 Limnothrissa miodon
TGTGTGTGTGTGTGTGTGTGTGTGTGTGTGTGTGTGTGTGTGTTTGTGTGCATGCGCATGCAGGGGTGCATGTGTTTGAGTGTGTATTTGTGTGTGTGAGTATGCATGTGTGCATATGATCAACTACCAGTGAAAAGCTTCACATAGTTGGCAGAGGCACATGTCTAAAACCAGCCAGGGGGTGTCTGGGTCTGTGTGACAGGGTAGGGAAGGATTTTAGCTGGAATGGGATAGGATGGGCTGGGCTGGGCTGGGTTCGGATGCCAGCGAGGGTTCTGAGGAAAAGCACCCTCATGAAGAAATCGTAAGCGGGATGATCTAATTTCACTCGTGCTCTGGTGGTGGTAAGGCTCTCTGCTCGTCATGGACTGGTAGAGTTAACGACAACGACGAGTGTTAGTCAGAGCAGGACCAGAAAGACAACGAGAATGTATTTGCGGGTAGAGATAGAGCAATCAATATAGTGTTGAGTTTGTGTTAGGGCTGGGTGATTTGGGCTAAAACCAAAATCTTGATTAATTGAACATTTTAACTCGATTGCGATTAATGAACGATTACTTTATTTATTTATTATTTTGCCCTCATAGTTCACTGACAAGTTTTGTACAGTAAATATGCTCACATATTACAAGTCAGAGATGTCAATTGTCTCAGTTTTTAAGCTTTCCATGCTCGATATGTCGGCGGAATAGCCTAAGAGGTCACATGAATTTAAAAGGAAATTAATTGAAATGATTGACCGGGAAAAAATTGATCGATTATAGGTTCTGAATGTCGATTACGATTATTTTTAGATTAATTGCCCAGCCCTAGTTTGTGTGGGTTATGTGTTGTTCTTTATGTAGGACAGAAAAGCTTTTTGTGTGTCAGGTGTGTTTAGTGACTTCGACATGAGCAGGTTACATGGAAACTCCACCCATCTGTTGTAAAGGAAATGACTAATAGGTTTGGTTTGGTTTCAGTTATTGAAATTGAACGCCTCAGTCCAGAGCTTATGAACTGTTTCAGTGTCAAAATCACTTTTCTGGAAATGTGCCGTAATTGGTCATTTTGCATGGCCATTTTAGACATAATTACATTTTCACCAGTTGTGTTAATTACAGGCTTCCTTTATTTCTTCAAATCTAGAGTACACATGAATGATCTGAAGTTGTTATGTGCAAAGTTTAAAGTAGCTATTCTTCATGTTTGGGAGTTTTGATTGTTTGGTGTTGTTTTAGTACAGCAAATGTATCTAGATCAAGTAAGGGGAGCCGGATAAGACAAAAACAGAAATGGAATTTTAAAGTGGAAAACATTTGACAGAGAATGAGAGAAAAGAGAGAGAAAGCCTGAGAGAGAGAGAGAGAGAGAGAGAGAGAGAGAGAGAGAGAGAAGAGTGGGATAGAGCCAGGAAGCCAAGGTCCTCCCACTTCTGTGTGTGACTCATCTTACTGAATGTGTGAGTTTGTCAGGCAGTCAGAGATTGAGTGTGTGTGTGTGTGTGTGTGTGTGTGTCCCTGTGTCTTTTACGACCGTCACCATTTGCGCCGCAGCATACAACAACAGAGCACTAAAGTCAAGACCTGCCGAAAAAGCTGACAAAAGTTGGTGGCTGTTCACTGAGCACTCTGCTCTGTCTACTTCAGGATCAGCATTTTTCTCTGGGGTAAGCCGGCTTGAAATCCTGTGCTATCTGAGAGTTTCATGGTTCAAGATTCAAAGATTAGTTGTTTGTTGTTAGTTAGGTTGTTTGGGAAAGATTGATGTCTTTTAGATTGACATTACATTTCATTGTTAAACATTTAGTACACTAAATGTTCAGTAGCGCTGAATGGTTTTCTTGCTAAGTCGACTGATGAAATATCTGCTGCTGTTGCTGTACGGTTTTATTTATTTATTTATTTATCTTTAGCGTCTCCGTAGCGCAGTGTGTCATTATGCCTGGGTCCTGTTGGCTGGCTCCCAGCTCTCTGCTCAGTGTTTGAGCGCCGCTTTCTTTTCTGCTTCCACCAGGAGTGCTCTCTGTGAGGATGTGTTCAGTGTAAATAAAGGACACTCGTGTTTGGAGTCGCGTTTCCCCCCTCGCTCCAGCAATCAACTCGTTTTGTCGGCCTGATTTACTTTTGTGTCTTCCTCCTGAAGTGTCTTGGGTCAAAACATCAGTGACTTTCTAAAACATTGACTGAACTGTGCCAATGCTGCTACGCTGCAGACGGAGGTTAAAACGTAAACACACATCGACAGGACATGAGTCAGTGTCAGTAAACAGAGAGGAGTAAATAGGCAGCAGGGAAATAACATGAAACTATCTATGAGAGACACATCACGCAACATATAATAGAGAGAGTCTCTCTGTTTTTCTCTCTGTTTTTTTTTATCTCACTCTATCTCTGTCTCATTCTCAGGTTTCTGGGACTCGGATCTGAGTAATAAGAGGAAGGAAGCAGCGTTGCGTCCAGAGGAAAAGGAAACTGCCGTTCAGCAGTCACCGGTCCAGTCTGAGGGTCAAAGCATCATCCCAGGCCTCCGCACTCGCGCCCCGTCCCACCTGGAGCGAAGCCTATCCAAAGGAGCGCTGTGCTTTATCAACCCCTTATTCCAGCAGACGCACCAAGCAGACAACGACGTGGACGAGTCCACCACCGTGGCCGCTCCTGACCCCCAGCCGCCCGCCAACGTCACTCCTCTCCAGAACGGTACGCACCCGTCCCCCCCACCAAACGAGAGCGCGGCAACCGGCAACCATAGCAGCAGCGGTGGTGGAAGTGGCAAGGGCATCTCCCGCACTCCCCCGCCGCCGCGTCCGCCCCCTCCCCGCTCGCGCTCCGTCCCCCGGCGGCCTGCGCCCCCCAAGCAAAAAAGCATGCCCGAGACGACAGCCGCCTGGATCAGCCAACCCCAGCAGAAGGAGAAGACCAGTTTGCTGGGCCGCCTAGGCTCCTCCTTCTCCTCCTCGCTGTCCTCCTTCTCCTCGTCTTCGGCCTCCTCGCCGCCCAAACGCATCAGCGCCCCCATCCCCGTGCCCTCGTCCTGGGGCACAAAGAAGGCTCCCGTCGGGCCCGACGTGGACGGCCTCCGCTGCCACCTGGCCCTGGATGACCAGACCATCGAGGAGGCGGTGTCACTGAGCCTGGCCAAGCTGTCCCAACGCAACGCCTCCAGCGTAGACACAGCCAGCCCCAGCCCCAACCCCAGTCCTCTGGAACCCACTCAGGGCATGGGAGTGGGCGGTCAGAGGCCGACGGGAGAGGTAGACGGTGGTGGGCGTCACCGTGGCAACAGCGAGCGCCTAAGCGACATCAGCTTCTCCACGTCCTCGTCTGACTCGCTGGACTTCCCACACGGCTTCCCGCTCTCGGCCACGTGCCCGTCCAAAGCCGGCCGTGGCGGCCTGGCCGGTGACAGCAGCATGGAGGAAGAGGAGGATGACGAAGACGAGGCGTTAGACGGCGACTACGGGCCCGGCCAGGAGAGCGACCAGGAGCTGCGTCCGCCCTTCAAGGCCAAGAAGAGGCAGAGCGCCGGCGCCTTTGTGTTCCCGCGCGCCCTCCGCGGCCACCTGCGCAAGGTGAGCGGCGTCTTCAGCTCGCTGATGACGCCCGAGCGGCGGGCGGTGCGGCGGGTGGTGGAGCAGGCGCACGACAAGAGCACCTACTTCGGCTGTCTGGTGCAGGACCACGTCAGCTTCCTGCTAGAGAACGGTGGCCTGGGCCACACATCCGGTGTGGAGCTCCTGCAGACGTTGCGCCAGTTCATGACCCAGATGAAGTCCTACCTGCTCCAGAGCTCCGAGCTGGACCCGCCCATCGAGTCCCTCGTGCCCGAGGACCAGATTGGTAAGACTTCCTGGTTTAGCACTAGACCAGAAACCTCTCCTGTCATTATTCTGCTAGAGACCGACATCATTTCATTGCTGAGGCTTGAAAACACAAATCTTCTAAAACATCACACTTTCAATCTCACCTTCAGTTCAACACACTAGAGATGTGGATTTGTGGAAGAGGTGTGGTTTGATGGATTAGATTAATGATTCATTACACCGCGTTTCTGTGAAGCAGCATTGACTGTAACACAGCTTTCCACTCACTGGTGGCAGATAATGAAAGGAGTTTGCGTTCAGGCCTTAAGTAAATGCTGTTGCACACTAAGTGGTGTAATGATTCATTCATGTCAGTAGCATTGTATGCTTCCTTGACGGAACGTGTTTGGGTACGGACTGAAAGGCTTCGGTTTAAAGGTGCTCAAAATCATTGAGGTCACAAGGAAACCCAAGAAATGGCCTACAGCCTGCTGTGGGATATGGAGCCAGAATAGATAACAGAGCATTTATGGCGTTGTCAGTGGGTGCAATGAATCTTACAGAGATACTGGCTGCTTTTACATGCTTTTAACATTAGCAGATAGTGGGGGGAGAATGGCGCTGTGGAGATGATAAGATGAAACCATGTCAGTGCTTTTGTTGGAGCCAGTGTTAGAGGTCAGTCAAATTAGTGTCTATCTATAGGTTAACATTTTGAATAATTTTGAAGGTTTATACAGTATGTTCTATGCTATCCGGTCGGCGTGGTGACTAATTAGCTAGGATACTTGAGGTGAAAGTACACATAGAGCTTTAATTGGGGAGTGGGGGGAGGCAGCAGAAGGTACAGAGACTTTTAAGAATGCTTTAACAGCAGGAGAGGAGGGGCCTGAGGTGGGTCAAATTTCACGTGTGTGTGTGTGTGTGTGTGTGTGTGTGTGTGTGTGTGTGTGGCCAGAAAAGAAAAGGTTAAAAAAAGTTTTGATCGTCCACCAGCCTAGCTCAGTCCAACTGTGCAAACATTAGCTTAACACCGGCTGACAGTGCAGAGCTAAACAATATGGGCCGGTTTCATTAGAGCCTGTGGAGGTGGCTGGTTCAGCTACACTCAAACACAAAGCTCTCAGTACCAGGGCTAATGGCCACTGCCACGACACACATCACTGCTTAATCTTGTCCAAAGACGCCCACCTTATGGTCACATTGTATTCATGTTGAACAGGCAAAGCCTCTGTAATAACTTTTTATTAAACCGTTTGTGTAAGTCTTTTATTTGAACAGGAGACAGACACTTTCACCTCCCACGCTATATTCTGCTGTTGTCGTGGAAATGAGGGTGATCTGAGCTGAGTTTTATTTTTTTCGGTTCATTGCGGTTTCCATTTGCACATTGTTTTTCTCTAAGTCCGTTCAAAGAGTGCTGAGATATGGTTATTGTCAGTAACATTCCTGGAGAAGGATGTAAACACCATCCCACTCCCTCTCTCTCTCTCTCCCTCTCTCTCTCTCTCTCTCTCTCTCTCTCGCTTTGTCTCTCTGTTGCTGTGAAGCACCGTTCAGTGTGGCTTTCTCTCCAGATGTGCCTCTCTTATGGACGCCAGCCAAGTGGGCCAAGCTCCTCTACTCAATGAGCCTCTCATTCTCCACCAATCACAGGCCTCCAATAGCTTGGCCACCCGACCACCCTCTAGTCCCGGCTTGTGAGTGTTTAGCATGTCTAAGGGACCTGTTGATAGAGTTCCTGTGTTCGCGTGGGAGGCTGTGAATGTGTGTGCGTGTGTGTGTGTTATTGAGGGGTGTGCGAAGAGGAGAGAATGGGGTTCTTGTGCTTCACTTGGCTCGGGCTGCTTCGATGTTTTGATTCGTGCCCTGGCGGGGTCCAGCCTCGTGAGGAGATTTTGTAAGAGTTGTTATTGATCATCCCACTCGCATGCCTGCATGAAGTTCTAGTGACGTCTCTTCCAAGAATGAAACAAAACAAGGAGAAAAGTGAGGAGGAAATGGGGGGGAGGTGGGGGGGTGTTTGTCACAGGGCACAACAACCTTGATAATTCAGTCACAAAAAGGATGTTCTAAGAAAAGATGTCTGAGGACTCGAAGGTCGGCAGCAGATAGGCTGTATCGGAGAAGGTTCCAGATGACCCTGGCAGGTCAGACAGTGGGCGTCCATGCTTGTCTTCCTGCATGAGACTATTTTAGTTAGCTGAGATAGGAAGTGTCTTGCACACGGCACACTGGACATGGCAGTCTGTACTGTGTTTAAAATGTGTCAATGGTGGTTATGTCCGTCTCCCTCTCACTCTCTCTTTCTCTTCCTCTCTGTGTGTGAATGGTGTTTATGTCTGTGTTTGCGTGTGTGTGTGTCTCTGTGTCTGAATGGTGATTATGTCTGTGATTGTGCGTCTGAGTGCATTTGCATGTGTGTGCACTGTGTATTTATGTCTGTGTGTGTGTGTGTTAAGCTGGGGTGACAGACAGGAGTAATGAAGCTCCCGTTAATTCCTCTCCTGTGTAAGAGGAAGTGCTGAGATTAAATACACTCCACATATGTCACTCATCTGTTGGGGAAGTCAGTCTGTTGTAGTAGTAGGGGAATTTCACATGTACACAGTGTGTGTGTGTGCGCATATGTGAGTGTTCAGATCTCTGACGTATGAGCATCACCGCAATCACCAATGTTGGGAATACAATTCAGAAACTCATACGGAGGCATGTGTGGGTTGGTATTGAATTCAGTTGAATTGCTGTGAAGGACCGACGCTGAAGCTCTGGGTCACTGTGGCCTATGGGAAGAGGCCCCCAAACACCCCTTTTCTCCTTTTATCCTCTGGCCCCCAGCTCTATTCAGGCACACAGACACCCATATTCCTCCCGTCACCACTGGGCAGACACACACCAGGCCAGCCCACAGAATTTTGTCTGGTGGGTTCAGCCATGTTGTAAGCGGCGGGAAATGTTCGGAGCCTTTCGGACAGTGTCCACGCCGATTCAAAACAGGAGGTTTTAAAGAAATGGCTCTGAGTCGTTGAATACCCTGACTAGTTTGTGTTAGTAATGAAAAACACAGAGCCATGAGAGCTTCGGAATGGTAAAGATCACAGCTTCTAGAGCGTTACGGTCACTCTAGAATCTTGGATAAACTGTGCCAGGAGTTAAGGCCAGTTCAAACACAAGATCCGCGACGAAACGAGCTGCAACATTCTTAAAACCAGCAACTCGATTTACAACGTAGACGAGATGAGGCAAAAAATAGAGACGCAGAAAATGGGTCCGGACGTGGATCAGGCCCCCAGCCGGGGGCTAACTGATCCTAGACCCACCACACACACACACACACACACACACACACGCAATATGCTTAACACACAGAGAAGGCCCAGGGTGGTCGCCGCGGCCAGTAAACACAATTCACTACAGTATGTTAACCTCACGTTTTTTTGGCTAACGTCACAATAGCTCCGCGCAAAAGTGTTCTAAAACTCTGCAAATAAGATTTCACATTTTGAATGTTTAGCGACGGCTTGAAACTGCTTGCAACAGCTTGCCACTTTTGATTCAACTCAACTGCTCTCCGCAGACGTCTCAGACCGTCACGAATCTTCGGTTTGAGCTGGCCTTTAGAAAAGATCCTTTTGTCACTGTGTGCTGTATCATTTCCTTTTGCTCAAGTTGCTGTCCACATACAGCATTAGCACACAAGTATCAGCATTGGAGAGTTCTGATCTCCTCTGAGGCAAATAGGATCACTGATGCAATACAAATTCCCAAGTGGTGTTCTGGATCACCACCAATATTTAATCATCTGTTTCTTGTCATCATCTGTTCCTTGACTGAAAATGTCACATTGGCCCAAGGCAATAATTAGACAGAAATAGCAAGCATGAAAATGGTCAAAAGATCAGTATGTTTTCTGCCTCTGGTTAAAAAAATCGAAATGACGTGCAAAATGGCAAGTGCAGAATGTACATGCTTCCAGGTAGTTGGCAACAGTCAAAGCAGTGGGTCTCCATGCAGCTATTTTGCCCTAATGTTGGGGAACCAAGAGCTGGTTCATGGCTGACCAGGTCTGAAGTAGAGATCATTATGCGAGTTAAATGAAAAGAAAGAGGAAAAACACATATGTTTCACCAGGCCTAAGGGTCTTTACAAGGCCAGGCCACAGAAGAGATGAGAATTATGGAAAACACATGGATCCACAAATGGGTTACCTCCTTGTCACTTGAAGTTCTTCTTATCCTCTGTTTTAAATGCATTATTTCTTTACTTCTTTCTTTCTTACTTTCTAAATTTATTTATTGCCATTACTTTGGCATGCACATCCTAAGTTTGATGCATATGCTGTTCCTGAGTTGTAAACAGCATCTCTCTCTCTCTCTCTCTCTCTCTCTCTCTCTGATGATATTACCAATGTTCTGGCAGAGATTGGTTCAACTAAAATTACACACACACACACACACATAATGGTGCTGTGGAATGTTGGAGTCAATTTCTTAAACTTTTTTAACTGAGTTTTGCTCTAATAAAGCAACAAAGCAGCACAGAAAAGTCTGCACAGGAATTCTTGATTCGTTTATCTAGTATTTTTGATTTCAGAATTGACTTGATGGTCTGGCTACAAAAGCCATTACTGTTATACCCACTGTGCATTTACTTTTGCAGTGAAAGGATTTGCTGGCTTGCCTGAACTTGCCACATTTTCATACAGCTCACTGCTATGCACAGGGCAGGTGCTGACACAGGTCCTAGGTGTGAAAGAAAGAGTTTCCACACATGTAGTAGCACAATCAAAAAAATAACCGCTCTATGAGAACAGTATTCAAAGCATGGCTGTAACTCATTTCTGACCTGAGAAAAATTGCAAGAGATTGTAGTCTGACGCTGAGCAGAAAAATATGAGGTAATCTGGATGCCACCAGCAAACATTCCATGTTGCGAAGGGCAGCGGGAGTGTATATTGAGCAGTTGCAGTGTGTATATTAAGCAGTGCTTAAACTTAGCGTCACATTCTTGCCCTGAAATGAGCCCGGCCTCTCTGTAAATGGGTAACAACGAACCTAACCCTCTTTGCTGACTAACCGATGTCAGGCTGATGTCAATGGGTCACAATGAGTTCAGAGAATAGAGAGGGGGGGGGGGGGGCATATCAAAGAGAAAGGGATGACATGTTACATGTGAGCTAACATGGATGCTTTTTCTGAAGCCTGATGTGTGGCCGTGAGGAACACATTTCCTCTTCTTCCCCTCCGCAGGCTTAGATGTGGAGTGTGTGGGGAGATGCTGACTCTGCTGATTTTGATCTACAGTCAGCTCTGTGGGCCATGAGAGATGGCAGTTAGCGCCACGGAAGTGGCCAACTCAGCGCCGTGGCTCACATGACTGCATATCAAGACTTTTTTTTTTTTTTTTTAATTATAGAACCCTTACGGTGCAGTTTAACAGTCACAAGTTTGTGGAAAGTCCACTTCTTACCTTTTTGACCTAATGACAGGAATTACTGTATGTGTGTGGATTGTGCTTGTGTGTGTGTGTGTGTGTGTCTGTGTGTGTGTTTAAGGAATTTGTGTGGGATAATTCCATTTCTGTTGTCCCACAATGCACCATATTGCAGTTTGCTGAGTGGCTTATCTTTGCAGACATGAGATAAAGTTATCAAAAATTTGCCCAAGTCAAGAGGCGGACCAGAGAGGCACTGTTATATTTGGCTTTCTCTAAAAGGCATTTAGGCCTCCTTGGAAGAAATAGCCAGCAAAACAGCAAACAATATTAAGATAGCAGCAGATAGAGCACTGTACCCTGTGCTGTCATATTAATGCAGAGGCATATAAACTGATAAGGGTCAAGCGAAAAGTCATGTGATGAGGGTACGGGTGGCTACTGTTAGACTAATCACTTGAGAATGTGACATTATGCAACATTATCATTTCATACAGTATATTACTGTATATTGTTGCATATTGTATATGTGTTGTCTGTGCATCATACAGGTTCCTCTGTCTCATATCCCAGCACTCCTCTGTGTCCCATGCAGATCAGGTGCTGGAGAAGGCCATGCACAAGTGCGTGCTGAAGCCACTGAAGGCCACGGTGGAGGCGGCGCTGCACGACTTCCAGGCGAAGAGCGGCGCCTGGCAGCAGCTGAAGGAGAACCTGGCGTTGGCCAAGGCCCGCCAGCCGCAGGAGATGGGTGTGGATGCCGCGCTGCCACCTGACCCTGTGGCCATCGAGAAGATCCGCCACAAGTTCCACACCATGCACAAGATGTACTCGCCCGAGAAGAAGGTGGCGCTGCTGCTGCGCGTGTGCAAGCTCATCTACACCATCATGGAGGACCACTCAGGTAGGAGGCAGGAGATGCATTAAACAAAACCCCTCTATTTCAGTCAATACAGACCTTACTAGCAGATCATGTGAGGTTGAAACAGTTCTGCGTCAAAAAAGAGAAACAAAAAACAGCAGGCCAAAGAAATGTATTGTTAACCTGCAGAAACCGACCTTATTCTTGGCATTTTGCCGGGCTGTGCTTTAAAGTGCGGAATGCTATGTCTCTCATTTCTTAATTGTGCATTCCATGCTGCCAAACTAGCAATTCAGCACAAGTTATGGGCACTGCAAACAGTGCATGATCCCACTCAGGCAATAGCGTGCTGTTTCAGAGTGCTCGTAAACGCCAAGGAGAGTGTTGCCTTCAGGCCGACCTAAGCTGACTAATGGCCATATGTTAACACACACACAAACGCACGCACACACTCTCTCTCCCACTCTCGCACTTTCTCTCCCTGTAACGATCACCACCTCACGCACAAAACCTATTATTGTGTCACATGCTTTCTTTCTCATATTTGGTGAATAGTGTGGCATCAGTCTTTCAGGAACAATCCAGTCTGCAAGCCTCCAAGTGCTCCCACCTACTGTAATTGTCTCTCTCTCTGTTCTATGGTACTTCAGCTAAATTTGCCTGATTCCTAGCATTTGCATGAACATGAACTCTCTCTCTCTCTCTCTCTCTCTCTCTCTCTCTCTCTCTCTCTCAGCCTCTCTCATTAATCCTGCTGCTGTCCTATGTGTGTGTGTGTTTTAGGGAGGATGTATGGGGCTGACGACTTCCTGCCCATGCTGACATACGTGCTGGCCCAGTGTGACATGCCTCAGCTGGACACAGAGATCCAGTACATGATGGAGCTGCTGGACCCCTCTCTGCTGCAGGGGGAAGGTAATCAGGGCCACGGTTTCACCTGCCAGTCTTGGCTTTTGTTCTAGTCTTGTCCGTGGTGCTGCATTGCTGCTTTCCCCAACCTGTTGTGACTAGTTTCAAAAGCAGAAAGATGCCTATTTACAATATATTCTTCTATGGTATATTACCTATTACAATGTATCATTTATATGGTATAGTTATATACCCAACATTTGACAATTGTCATGCACACTTAGAAAAATAATTGACCCCCGCCAGTGTGTCTCCTCAGTCCTTAAAGCCTCTGCCTCCCTCTTGCCTCAGGTGGGTACTACCTGACCAGCGCATACGGCGCCATGTCCCTCATCCGCAACTTCCAGGAGGAACAGGCGGCACGCATCCTCAGCTCCGAGACCCGTAACACCCTGCACCAGTGGCACCGCCGCCGGACCGCTCAGCGCTCCACGCCTTCCGTGGACGACTTCCAGGTGAGCTGACCTAAAGGCAATTCACATGACCTTCACCTGATGCGTGTCAAAGGGTCGGTTAGCAGAGCTGACGATTGGAAGATTGGATGGGTATTGGTAGCTCATGATAATTCTTAGTAAACATAGCTTTGGAATGTTCGGTTAAGGCTTGTATAATTTCATTTGATGACACTAATCCACATTTTTATGGAGCTATAAAACTATAAAATGTGTTACATAACATTCTCAACCAGTACCTCAGAAACCCGTTTCCTCCCCAGAAGTGATTAATTTAATGTACTCGTGTTGTGTGTGCTTTCACAGAACTACCTGAGGGTGGCGCTGCAAGAGGTGGACTCTGGCTGCACGGCAAAGACGCTGGTGGTGCGTCCGTACGCCACCACGGAAGAAGTGTGCCAGATCTGCGCAGACAAGTTCAAGGTGTCCGACCCCGAGAGCCACGCCCTCTTCCTGCTGACGGAGGAGACCACGCAACAGCTGGCTCCCGACACCCACCCCCAGAAGATCAAAGCGGAGCTGCACAGCCGCCCCCTGGTGCAGCCCTTCTACTTCATCTACCGCCGCGTAGCCAACGCCAACCTCACCTCTGACGACCAGTTCAACGGCAACTGCGAGCCCGAATGAGCCAAACCAACCCTGCATTTTCTGAGAACAAACCCACCCACCCACCCGACCCCTCGTACCCCCATGTCTTCATGCCCTCATGCCCTCATGCCCTAGCCCACAACAGACCCAGCGGGTCTGCGCCGGTGTTTTCCCTACAGCGGTGCACAGAAACGGGTGCCTGCAAAAGGTCTGGACTCACAATGGAACAGAACCGCTGCTTCTTCAGCAGCACTTCTCTATTTCTGTGGAGGGCGAATGAGCTGTCAAGCAAGTATCACTGCCGTTGAATGGAAAGACACATTTGGAGAAAAGAGGGAAGGAAGGATGTCTGACAGATGTAGTTGTTTTTTTTTTTTTTCATCACTATTTTAAAGTGTCTGGAGTTGGCACGCGATCTTGGCACATGCACACGCTGCAGCATATGTCATGTCAACGGGTGGAATTGGTGTGTGGTCCATTGTGACTATTGACCACCTCATTCAAAGCATGCTCTGCAATCATTACTCACCTCATATGGTAGAGCCATTGATGGTGATGGCCAAATTAGCTCAGTTCAGTTCAGTAGGGGTGGGTGGGGAGTCTTCCTGTGATTTTAAGGTGTTTACAGGTCATGCCTTAATACCAGAGTAGTGTGTATTCACTTCCAGTGTCTTGTGCCTTTGAAATCAGATCAGTTGCCTTTCTTTTAATCTTAGAGACTTGGTGTCCAGAGTCTGTGTAAGGATGGGTTGCAACAGAGAACTGGAAGAAGTTGCAAACTGTAATCTGTCTTCTTGTACTGTCGAACGATCTTTTAAGACCATGTCCACATGAGCAAGGTCTGGTAAAGAAACAAATATCTGTAACAAAAAAATATAGAGTATTAGTTATCTGTGTATTTAGTGGAAAGTGTGTATTAATTATATTGGGATTTTTGACCATTTCTGCAGTTGCTGGTAAACTGCATCTATGTTTTTATATATGAATTACTGTAATACTATTGCATGTGTTTGAGATTAAGAGCAAGAAGCAGGCATTGTTGCCAGTGATGTTTGATTTTTGTCTTTCTGTATTTGCATATGAACTATTTGAATCCTCCTTAAACAACAAAATCCATATGACTCATTGGCATTGATACGAATGAGATGACAAAGGTTAGAATGTTGTGATACTACTGAAAATCTCACAGTTGAGGGATTGTGAATGCTTCTCAACCTGATAGGATTTCTGGATTTTATGAAATGTGTATGTGGGGGGTCCGAACTTGGACACATGTTTTCTTTTGTGAAGATACCTGTTGAAGGCTTTTGTACGTGAAAGGAAGGTAATAGAATGTGAAATCAGAGTTAAGTCAATGCAAAATACACTCCATCATTAGAGAGAAATGTACAAGCAATGCAGCGAAAACACTCAGAGACAGAATGTCACTCAGACATTCAATGTCCACAGTTACGAATATGATGAATTTGGTCAGGGGTAACATTCATGTTAGTGTCAGCAGCTTCTATTAATAATAACCAGGGCATTTGTTAAGTGAAAGGAATGTTTTTGGAGTTTTTGGAGCGAGGAGCCATGCAGACTCCTACTAATAATTTCAGTAAAACACTATGATCACTGTTTGTCAAGAACACAAAACACAAAATATGTTTGTGGAAATGCAGTCTGTTTGTAATGTAACTGTAATTGTACTAGATATTTTAATAATATCAAGTGTATTTATATGAAATCTGTGCAGGGATTTTTTTCACAGATTTATATGTTCATTATCCAGCCCCATTGTAGTCTTTATGCAGGCTTTCCAAATCCGCAAAAGTAACTTCAAAGCTCCACATGTTTATGTCAGTTATAATTCAGTAACCTTTTGCACAATAAATGGTTGTTACATGGATGGTGTTATTTTTGTCCACTTTGTTTTCTGCTCACCCTAACTTAATTAAATTGAAACCTTCACTTGAATCTTAATCTTAATGGCTATCCTCTTATTCACAGCATCAACTCTTTCATCAAATCCGAGATGTACGTGTTATATGTCTAATTTCCAGTTTATGTTGGTTGAGTGAGTCATTTATTAGGAGTGGTGATTGAGTAAGATCCTGTCTTAACACATCTTATGATAATCTTCATGTCATGATCACTGTGATCTCTCTAGTGGCAAAAACGTCATTCTGGTAAATTGTGTTGCTTTAGAGAAGTGCGTGCAAAACATGCTGGTGCAGAGTAGGCTGTGGTTATTCCAAAACAAGTGATCACTTCCTGTTTGTGGTCTGAAGTGATCTACAGATATTAGAAGGAAACTTTGGTCAGGTAATCACCTCATAACCCCACTAAACATGCCTAAAATAGTTACATAGGCCCGTGTGTGTGTGTGTGACAGAGAGAGAGCGTTGGAGTGTATGTAGGTGTCATTTATTATCAGCAAAAGCCAATAGACTTGAACATTTCATACTCTATTATTGTTTTCAAAATTGGGGGCGAGTTCCCTAGTTGGGACTATGAAGACAAATAGAGAAATGAAACAATACTGTTAAATTATAATAGATTAGAATAAGGAAAATAATGAGATATGCTAAATCAAACACATTGCTAAAGGGGGGCCTCGGCATGGAAAATCAGAATTGAATGCTTTTTGGCATGGAATACGACGAGGAAGCGGAGTCTTGCTATGCTGGTGTTTGTCTAAGCCAGAATGTGAGATTGTGGTGCCATCATCTGGCCAATCGTTTACCATAATTGAAGTTCTACATTCATTTTGCAAATTGTAAAACATAACGTTATTGTAATCTTGTATGAAATGTATTATGTTCATTTACACTTTGTCAGAGATGTTGACTTCGATGAGATGAGTTTTTTGTCGGAGTCAATAAATCAGGGAATGAGTTGCCTAAATTACACCAGAAAGACTGACTTTGTAAGGCTTTTATTTTGACAAATTGGTATTGCTTTCCTGTAGCAGTTTCGTATTTGAAAAACATTACCGGGTCTGCCATTACCAAAAGCAGTCGTTTTCTGTCTGTACTATCTTACATGGATAATGTTGTGATCAAAGATAAGCATGAATGTATCAGGTACTTCTGCACAACCGGTAACGGTCTGGAACCGTTTCTCTTAGAGGAAGTAAAGCGCAAAGTGTTGGCCAACGACGTAAGTGGGGTGCAGTGTGTAACGTTAGTCTGTTCGCTGTTCTTTCTTTCTTTCCATATACATTTAAGCCATGTAACCTCATCCTCTATCAGAAATTCTTGGTAAGGGCAGTTTAACGTTAACTTATCCAAGGTGTTGTCAATATAGCTTTAACGTTATCACATGTTGACATGACTGTGAAGTTGAACACATTTCCATCAGGATTTGCCTACTATAGCCTAAACTTTTTCATAAAGCATAGGTACCGTTAATTGCTTTTATCTACTAAAAACGATGTTGAGGTAATGGATAAGTAAGCTTATTGGTCTAAAAAGTGCATTCGGTTATTGTGTCAGGTGGAGTTCATCCCTGGCAGAGTGTTTTTTAGTACTACGGTAGCCGTGGAGAACATCAGCCAGCTGAAATCTGCTGAAAGACTCTTTCTGTTGCTGCACCGATCTCCACCCATCCAAATTCCAGTCAGTCAAGGTGAGCCACTCAATGTCAACGCTTAATTGCCACGGCCCTGACTTCTTTTACAGACTGAACAGTAACTGTTTTTGCAAAAATTAGTGTGTAAACACTCCATCATTTCTTTGTTTTGTGTGATTTTTATCTTTCACAGCAAAGGCTGCTAGTGTTGTGCAGCAAAAGGTTGTGAGAGACCATGAGGTCTGGGAAAGAACTCTTCACACCTGGAGCCGGCTGAAAGCTAGGCTTACGGATGGAGAAACAACACGGAAAAGAAAGAGAGAAGAAGAGAGAGATGATGGAGAGGAGAAGCACTCAAAGACTCAGGGTGGTCAGCCAAGGGTTATGTGTGAGCCTCAGAAAAACACTTGGCAGCCAAAGCCAACTTTTCGAGTGAGCTGCCGCTCCAGTGGGGTTGTGGCAAAGCGGTTCAGTCCACAGGTATGTGTGTGTGACTCTGGATTGGCAATAAATGAGGAGCAGTTCTCTTTCACTCGGTAGATCTCATATTTGTAGTGTGTGTGTGTGTGTGTGTGTGTGTGTTTGTGCGTGAGCTTGGAGAGAATGAGAAAAACATTGAATGCAGGGGTGTTGTCCTGCATTATTTATTCAATGTTGTATGTTGCTGCTGTATAAAATGTATATGTTATATGTTTGTTGGGAATAGGATTTGAGTCAGGTTATAGGAAGTGCTATAACCAAAAGGCTGAATTGGAAAGCTGATCTGAAAGAGCCAGACTTGGAGGTATGCACTTCCTGGGCTTAACTGACCAATAGAATTCTCTCTCTGTGGTATCACATGTGGTTGACTAAGCTCAGTGGTCTTGTCCTTGGAAGGTTTTGTGGTTTGTCTAAAGTAATTGTCTTTTAATTCTAGGTGAATGTGTACTTAAGTGATGACCACTGTGTGGTTGGGATACTACTCTCAAGGTTTGGAAAAGCAGATTCTCATTCATCCGTCATGGTATTCTATTATCAGCCATTCGACTTCAGGCTTTGTAAGCTCTCAACTGGAGATGGGAATGTCAATATTTATATACTGATACACTCCTGCCTAGAACTGACAAAGATGTTTGCATTAAAAGTAAAGCATCTTTCTCTCCCCTGTATGGGAATTTCTCCCAAATGTGAATTAGTGAAACACACACAGTG
Source organism: Limnothrissa miodon (assembly GCA_017657215.1). Lineage (NCBI taxonomy): Eukaryota > Metazoa > Chordata > Actinopteri > Clupeiformes > Clupeidae > Limnothrissa > Limnothrissa miodon. Next base: position 177,773 of record JAGFZM010000074.1, read on the forward strand.
AGGTAAAACACATCTTTAACCCAGAACAGGGGGTGGCGTGTGAAGAGCTTAGATAGCAGGGGTTAGGGGCAATGGTTCAATGGTACTTCAGTTAAATTTGCTTGATTCATAGCATTTGCATGGACATGTTTTTCACTGTATAGTCTCTCTTTCTCATTCAAATAATAAAAAAAGCTGTATTGGCATGGCCATAGGATATAGTGTTGCCAAAGCAAATTCCAGAAATTCAAACAACAAAAACTAAATATAACTAAATAAAAGAAAGGTAACTAAAATTAAAATGATGTGTGTGTGTGTTCTCCATAGCCGTTCCATGGCCCAGCGCAGCTACCTGAAGAACACTGGGCTCAGGTCGACTGTGGCATGGGCTATGGCTTCCGTCTCAAACATCAAGGTATCACCTCCACTAATGTCTCTACAAGCGAACATTGAATAAAATAATGCTGCCATGTTGAGTTTTGGGAGACTAAAGTGTATGTACTTTTAAGGACGGTGCTGTTGTGATTGACCCAATGTGTGGAGTGGGCACCATTTTGCTGGAAACAGTTAATGAATATCCGGTACAGCTTTTAAATATGTATTTGCATATACACACATGAATTATAAACAACACACACAAACCTTCTGTTAAATATGTCTGTCACTGATGATTGTTGCTACTTTGTAGAACACATGTTGCCTTGGGATGGACACTGACCTGGGTCAGTTACAGAAGGCCACACAGAATATAGAATTTGCCCAGCTGACAGATAGAATCCAGCTACTACAAGCATCAGCCATGGGTGTGTGTGTGTGTGTGTGTGGTGTGTGTGTGTGGGGGGGGGGGGGGGAATGACCGGAGTATGTCTTCTATTTTTCCTTTAGTATACAATGATGTTATTTCTGATCCATTATATTTCAGTCTGTGGTGATGTGAACTCATTAAGTGTATGTCCATCATCAGGTATCCCTCTGTCTACTGGCACTGTGGATGTTGTCATCTGCGATGTCCCCTTTGGTCGAAAATTCACCTGTGGCTCCAACATGGCTGCAACCCTCCCAGAGGTTGTCAAAGAGATGGAGAGGTGAGCGGTGCAGTTTGCTGTCTACTGCCTTATAATTGCCTTACTTCCTTTATAATGTTGGTTGTATAATTTGTCTGTCTTGCACCCTTATTTCACTACAATAATTAGTTCACCCTCCCTTCCCCCTCTGTCTTTTTGTCACTCTTTTTCTTAGAGTTCTCTGTGTTGGTGGGTGTCTCGTGCTTCTCCTGAGTCTCCAACTGTCTACTCTCCTAAAGAAGAAAATTGTCCAGGATGCTGTGTCACGTATCCCCCACACCACAAATGGCCCTGCCTCAGACACCCAAAGGGAAAACACTCCTCTCTCAGACTGCCAAACACCACAGCCCTTTTGCTCCCTGCATACACACAGCTTTCACAAAGTCAGCCTAGGGAATACAGACGCAATAATACACGTCTACATCAAGACCCATGGACACTGATCTTTACCCCCGACATGCGGAGTCACTGACGTGACCTATAACTTTTATATGTGGTAGCATTTCTGTCGAGGTTATTTCAACTTCAGTTTATTTACAGAGTTTATTTGTTTTTACCCACTAGATGGCAGGCATGGGCTTGGTTTGAAAGGGGTGGGGCATGGGTGGTTTAGAAACAATAAAAAAAAAAACACCACCTACACACATTTGCCTGGCTTCACATAAAATGATATAAAATAACACGGAAGCATGTACATTAACACAAAATGGGAAATTGTGCATTCAAGAACTGTGATAACCAGATGTGTTTACCCTTCAAGTTTGAGGCGGATCCAGTTTGTGGAATGTAGAGGCGTCTGGTGTGACCATGCAGGGCATAAAAACAGTGTTTAAAGCAGTAACTTGCTCTGTGCATGAATGCCTATGGCGAAATTTCTTTAGCCTCACAGTTTGTTCCAGACAGTTTTGCTAAAAGGCATTCACTGGCATTCACTCACTAAGTGTGAGGTAAATGGTTTGGGAAATATTTTGAGTACCTCAGCACATAGCTAAGGCAGGTGGAGACACCCATGCATAACACACCTACAGTGTCTGTATGTTTATTTTGGCGTTACGGTCCCACTTCAATATTTTTGTCACTGAAGTTGATATAATAAATCATTACTAAGTTTCTTTCTTTGAACGTTCCATTAAACATTTTGCAGTCTTCAATAAAGTACGCTAAGCTTGCTGAAAAAAGTAGCTATACCGCTAACTAACCTGGTATTAGTTAAAAAATACATTGAGCTAATGTTATTATGGATTATTATTCAAATGAAAAGGCTTGGAACCTCACAGATCCATCGTTGTGTACTGGCTGAGGGTCTGTCAACGTGAACAGCCACAACGTCCTCACGCAGGCGTACTGCGCATCGGAGGCCATGTTAAAGTTTAGTGAAGATTGGACGTGATTCCCTGACGTCCTGTGTTTCTGCGTTCGTTTACGGCATTTTTATAATATCGGCCTTTTTAAAACAATCCGATCCCAGGGATCGGGCTTCGGATGATGAATACCAGCTTGGACTTGTCTCGGCGGAACCCGCAAGAAGATTTTGAGCTCATTCAAAGAATCGGGAGTGGAACGTATGGAGATGTGTACAAGGTAGCCTAGCTAATATTATCTGCAGCAGCTAGCAGACAATGTTGCTGTTTTTTGAGGTTGATCACAAAACAGCACCATGTAACACATTTTTTATTTTGTGCCATGCATTTTTGATTGACTCTGGAACAGTAATCGGGCTGTAGAAACAAGTGCGCAGTTGATTAAATTTGGTGGTTGGCTAACAGTTGCAGCTATTGCCGTATGCGTAACATGGGCTAGTCTGAGGATTTCTGGTCTTAACTTCTTATCGCTATAGGCAGATTGATCGATATAATCTCGCCTCTACTATGTTTGTAATAAACAAGATGACGCAGTCGTTGTTGCGTCTGCTGCGCAGCCGTTGTGTTTGTGTACGAGTATGTCTTTGTTGCACATGGCGTGTCTTGATGGTTTCAAGGTAGTCTTTATGCTCCGTCAAACGTCCTCAGCAAGTCTGCATTTCCACAACAAACCAGGCCCTGCGCAATTCCTCCCATCTTTCGACCAGCGGAGCTGACAGGGGAAAATGCCCGATCTCAAGTTCTGCCGTTCTAAACGCCTCCTTCTCATCACAAACAAGCAATTAGATAGGCTAATTGCCGAGCCCGCTGAAGTTGGGAGGAGCCCATGTCTTCCATGCAGATACAATGTAACTAAATGTGTTGAGAATATGCAACGTTGTATCGCACAGAACGCCCACAACGAATATGTTCTGGAATGCGTACAGTGGGTTATTTTTGTTCGGAAGTGGCTAGTCCTCACTCATTTTGGTGGTGTAACATCATGTAGGGGATTTCTTAAAGACTATCTATGCATTTAACTAACAGACTGTGTTTGTACATAGACTGTGTTTACGTCTGTATGTTTAGGAAGAAACAAGTGTGCGCGTGCTAGGAATGGATATGTGACAAGTATGTTTTACACATTTCCGCAAAACGTATTCTGTTGTATGTGTGTGGGAAAGATGTGAAACTGTTTTTAATGTAATAGCATTCAACGGAGAGTTGGGCAAAAACGGCTGGCAGCATTTGCTTTGGAAAACTAGAGCGTGTCCTAACTTCCTCTGGGGAAAGGAGGTAGCGAACATGAGGATATCAGAGACAGAGAGTGAGGGGAAAAATGTGTGTGTGTGTGTGTGTGTGTGTGTGTTTTGTCCATCCTGTTTGCTCCTGATTGTTCGCTTTTCCTCCAGTGCTTCCTTGGTCATTAGCAGTTCAATTGAATGTGTGTGTGCGTGCGTGTGTGTCAGCCAACAGCTGGACCAGTATTAGAATGGAATGTCCATTTTAGACAGATTTCCCGTCGAAATGGTGTCAAGGCATTAAATAGATTTAGTTGTATGGGAGAATCGAACTGAGTGAGAGACTGAAAGACATGCAAGAGAGAGGGGATGAGAGACGACCCAGTTTGACAGCTTTTGAGCAGACAGAAGAGCAAAGGCCAAAAGTATTGCATGACCCCAGCTGTTGACCTTTTGTGATGACTTGAAGCTATGCGTTGCACTGTTACTTCTGTTACACTGTATTTGAAACTGAGGGAAATTGGTGGGAAATCCAATTTCAGCAACTTCAGACCAATTCAATAAAGTGTGTAAGAGTGTGTGTGTGTGTTTGTGTGTGTCAGTGTGAGAGAAAGATACAGTTGGAACAAGATCAGTATGGAGTGAAATGCCTCACTGATGATGAAGAGGCCCATGGTGTGTGTGTGTGTGTGTGTGTGTGTGTG